>JAJOOO010002818.1:0-16938 GCA_029582685.1 Solanum piurae
CACCTAATATATTATGCACACCTCAATTACATGATTTTTCTTAGCCTGAAAGTCTTTCATCAATCCTACTTGACATGCCCTCATCAACGCCCCGTCCTTTGTCAGAAACGTTACATGATACACCAAACAAAATAGTATTGCAGTTCGTGTAAGCCAAGGGTCTCCAAGTTTATTGACCCCTTTCTTGCTAGTTATTGTTGAGAGGTGAACACCATGTTGGATTAAGTGAAGACAAGCTAAGTTATATAAAGATTAATGATGAAACACACTAAGAAATCAACTTGTAACATGAATTCATTATACATGAATTTTAAAGAAAAGAGAACCAAGATACATTACAAAAGCAACATTATTGCTTTTAATTTTATTCATACATTATTAGCTTTAAATTTAAAGATGTCTTCTCTTTCCCAACAAAAATACCAAGTAATTTAAGTTGTTTATGTTTGATATTCCCTTGTCAATATTTTAGAAGAAGGAACCATCAAGGCATATCCATTCACCAACGAACATTTTTTCACAATTGAGATTGGGATTGAAAGTTGTAAAGTCCTTAGCGGTCACACTAAATTGTTGCATAATGTTGAAGCATGTATCTCCAATATTTGCACCATAAATCTTACTGCATATCAGACCAGAATTCGTCCCAATTCCAGCTGCACCATCAAGAAAATAATTATTGATAAATAAATTAATAGACAATTTAACTAAAATACTAAAAATTATGCTAGATATTAGTAGGTTAAAATTTAGGCATAATACATAAATGTGTCTTTTAACTTGGTCTTATTTCACATTTATGCCTTCCAACTTTGTAAGCACTTAAACTTGTATAAAGTTTAATAAGTAGAACACATGCATGAATCATATGTGGCATAATATACAAATTGACATATAGAATGCCACATAGAACGTGTGTGCCTATTTATTCAACTTTATATAAGTTCAAGTGTCTACTTGTGCATACCCAAAGTCGGAGGGTATAAACGTGAGTTGAGGCCAAGTTAAAAACATATTTATGTATTATGTCATACTTACAGGAAACAATTCTACTTTCTGCTATGTTAATGGAGAGAAGGAACAATAGAACAAAGCTGAAAAACATGGTTAATTTGTAGCTTGCTCTGGCCATTTCTGCTATTTAATTGGGAAAAAAATTGATTTTTCTGTTCTTTCCTAGTTTTCTTGTCCTTTGGATGGATTACTTTGATAATAATGTCATTGCTTTTATAGTGAAGTTACTTTGGATGGTCATCAACTTGAGATTAAAAAAATTGTACATTGTAATTTCATCCAACTGATCACAAGGTTGCCAACTTCTTTGTGGAGATTACAGAGTCTATAACTCTGTTTTCTTGTCCATTTATCCTTTTTTTTATTGTTCTTTTTCATTGAGATCTCCGTCCAGCAGGTGGTCGATGTAATCTTTAAAATTCATTGTCACGACCATAGTCCATAGCATGTATTATATTGGGTGTGTTGGATCTAGTTGGCACGGATTTCTTTTTTGGGCTATGACATCTACAAGCCTCAAAAGTGTGTATATATCATATAAACTTAAGTTATATTTTATAAAAGTAAAAGTTGTGTGAATTTTATAGTGTTAAAAGTTAATTAAATTTTATCCTACTCATTTCCAAATTATAGAATTTCCTTTAAATTAAAGGATTTCGGGTACATGGATACTTTGTTATTCAAGAAAACATAGATCACGGATGTATTCGAGTTTCGAATACATAGATACATTGTTATTCAGGAAAACATAGCTCACGGATGTATCTAAGAAGGGATAGGGACATATCTAAGAGGGGATAGAGATGTATCCGAGAGAGGATATGGGTGTATCACTGGAATTTTTGTAATTTTTTTTTAATGATAGAGAATTTTGTAGATTATAGTAAAATAAGATATGTATTTAAATAATTTTTCCTTTATAAAACTCTTCGATTTTACTCTCTCCTTTTGATATGGGAGGAAAGGCTATGACCAATCTGTCATTCATCTCTTCTCTCGATCTGCAAAATTGAAACTACAAAATCACAAATATGGAAGCTCCATAAATGAATACTTCAACTCATGTCTTGGGGTTTCATCAAGTCTACACTCCAACAAGTCTTGAAGTAGAGACATTTGTACGTATTAAAATTTTATTGGATCCTACAAGACGTGTTTAAATTTAATTGGAACTCTACCAAAAGTATTCATTTTCAGTTAAGGTTGTTGGTAGGGGTGTGTATCGATCGGTTCGATTTTATGTATTTTAAATAAGTCAAACCAATAACCAAACCAATAAGAGATTTTGTATCGATTTTTGTCCTTAACAGTCCGATTTTCGGTTTAACCAATAAGAAAATACTTATAAAATAAATATATAACTTCTCTAATAAATTTGACGCAACAACACAATAATATAATTAAAAAACTATAAAAGTGTAACACAAAGAGAAATTAAGAGGAATAAGGTTCTTACTTTAGATTTTAACATTTTGTATAATGTGAAGTTGTGAACTAAAAGTCACTTTGAAATGTGAATTGAAGGCTAAAGGATAAAGACGGTAACTAGTAAGGTATTGAGATTAATATATAATAATTATGTACAAGTAAATGTAGGAAATTACTAGGCTTAGTGGGTTATCGATTACCCAATAACCCAATATTAAAAACCAATATCGAACTGATAACCCGATAATTTTTTTTATAAAACCGTTAGTCCAGTAACTCAATAACAATAAACCAATAACACTCTTTTAGGTTCGATTTATCAGTCGATTCAGTTTTTGCACACCCTAGTTGTTGGGGATACTCCATCCTTAATAGTAGTTCATGCCTACATAAAGTGTATTATATTTTTTTTAAAAGGCATATCAAATATCCCATAAACTTTTAATATATTTATAAAGAGATTAAGAAGATGGTTATTTGAAAACTAACATATCTAACTATTTTCAAACAAAATATTGGTGTCAGGCAGATTCATACAAAAGAAAAAGTTTATTTCTCAAAAAATTTTACTATCAAATTCCTAAAACAAATCAAAATACAAATAGATACATATTCCAAAAAATTAGATTCCTGATTAAAAAATAAAGTAAAAAATGACATCAACAATCCAAAAATACGAATGCTTGTTTCTAAATTAAAAAAAAAAAACAAGTTTCAGATTAAAAAAAAGTCATAAACGAGATCAACCCATTAAAGAAATAAGAAACTACAACAAAAACAACTTTTAGCGGGCAATAAATAGACACATTAATAAAGAGTGCTTAAGTCTTTACCGGCATTAGTTAAGTGTCATTAGATCCAGTGTCACTAAAATCTTTAGGGACGTATACAAAGAGTGCTAATTGCCGCTAAAAATAAATATTTAGCGGCAATTGCTAATTAATTACCGCTAAAAATAATTTTTCATGTAGTGGTGTTTTCCCCAGAAATATCAGATTAAATAAAAAAATCTTAATCTCTTTATGGCATCCTCTTTTACTAATTGGCAATATATTGCCTTCTTTTATTTGTTTTAACAAAAAAAAGATTTTTAAAAAATAAATTTTGCTATTAATAACCTGAGAAAAACTTTTTTAATTAAATTAAATAATTTTTAGGAGGTAGCATCTAGTGTCCATTTTTATAGGGATGTTGGTTTTTTATCCTTTTTTTTTTTCTCTTAAAAATAATTTACTGTTTATTAGAGTTCTATGTAAAAAAAAAACATTCATCCATAGTGTCTGTTTTTTGTGTTTAACTTTTAAATTGGTCTATGTTTAATTCCCTTTTATATTGTGGTTCAATTTTTTGGGGGTTTTAATTTATGAAATGAAAGGTTATATTTGTTTTAGGTGAAAATTTAGGTAAAAGTAATTGATTATGAATATCAATGTCATGGTTAAGAAAGTTATCCTAGGATTATTCATAAGAAGGGGATTCTGATTTTGTGGATTCACCCAAATAACTTTATATTTTAGTCATGTAAGTTCTTGTTTTATTATTGTTGAACATTTTAAATTTCATGTGCATTCCTTATTTACACACTAAAGAATATAAAATGTAAGCAAATTTTGAGTGAATGAATACATAGATATTTATACATGAATTGCAAAGTATACCTATTGTTCAAGAGATAAAAAAGAACCTTCAATGCAGTGTATTCATTGTAGTGTATACATATTATAATTGAATGAATACATAAATTATTTGATTTTTTAATATATATATTTATTATCGGACATAATATAAATATAAATGTCTACTAATAATAAGTGAATGAATACACTATTTTTCTGTCCATAAATAATCATCAAAAAAAATTAATCTTATATAGATAGTTAAATCATAGAATAGAAATTTGGAGATACGGTCCTAATCTTCTTTTATCTTATTGTCCTAATGTTCAAGATGTTTACACAACCTTCGAAGAGTTCATGTGAATTTTAATGCTTAGAGTTGCCATTGGAGCCTATCTATCCGGTCATTTGTTGCAATACAATATCTTAATTTTTGTTACCAAAATTCTTACTAATAGACAATAAAGCTTAAGTAATTTAATTTAAATTTCTAATATATTAGACAAAATTCTACCGTCATTTAATCAAAAACTTATAAATTAAAAAGAAAATTTAATACATTTCTAAGGGAGCAACTTTCACATATAGCAAACATAAAAATCATATTTATATGTTATAGCTATAGTTTTCATAATTGCGCTCCATAGCAAATTTTATGGTTGCTATGGAGCTTTTAATTTGTGTAATTCGCTACAAACATCCAATTTTATACAAATTGTTCAGTTTTGTATAAATTCATTTATACATTGTAATTTGTATAATAAGATCTGTATTTGTACATTTTATACCGAAATGTATAAAATGAATAATTGTATACCGAAAATGGCTAATTGTATACAGAATCAGATGGCAAAAAAAGGGGATGTTTGCTGCGAATTACAATTAAAATAAACTATGGCTATAACATTTAATTTGAATTAATAGTTTGTTATTTCATATAATTTTCCCTATGAAAATGTCATAAGTACTATATAAGAAAATAACTAACTTATGTTAATATTAGTTTTAGATTTATAATACACACGTATATTACTCCTTCTGTCCTAATTTATGTGACTTACTTTCTTTTTTAGTCAGTCCCAAAAAAAATGACACATTTCTATATTAAGTAACAATTAACTATAAAATATTTATTTTACCCTTAATGAAATAATCTACAGCCACACAAATTCCAATCATTCATTTTGGACCACAAGTTTTAAAAGTCTTTCTTTCTTTCTTAAATTTAGTGCCGAGTCAAACTACCTCACATAAAATGGGACGGAGGGAGTAGTAATTTTCCTGTGGTTATATGAAGGCATGAAGTAGAAAAAGTTTTCGACTCTGGACTTACATTCAACATTACTAAAACATTCTGTCTTTCAAATCAATTAAAGATGTGTATGCTACAATAAAAAATTTGAAGGTCCGTTGGGCCTTTAAACGAAATAAAGTGTAGACGTTAAAGAAAAAAGGTAACAAAGAAAGAAAAAAATATATACACTAATGGGATAATTACAGAAATATATAATTATCTAATTTACATGGCAAAATATTTTGTGAGGCATAATTGCTTGTTTCGTCTTGTACAGTGGCTGTGAAAGTATAGCAACTCATTGTCTTGTTCTATTTGCATTGATGATTTATTCCTAGAATGAATAGTGAGGTTCTAGTAAGTCAAACCATATTAATTTGTTAAATCTCATTGCATCATCATACCTATATATGCATGAAGTGATAATTACACGAGCTTTTATTGAATCCTTATTATTTACACTTTTGTTTGGGTGATTGTTAGGTATTGTTTCATAATATATTATATTGTAGTGTATTGGATTGGATTGTGTTGTATTGTATCGTATCATATTGTTTTAATGAATACAATGTTTGGATAGATTATATCGTTCCCCGTCATTATATAATGTCACACATCCATAATTTGAATGATAAACCTACACGAAAAGTAGGGTACGGGATAGAGCTACTATGAAAAGGTGGGATAAAAGATGAAAAATGATTATTAGATAATAAATAAAGACAAGATGAGAATAAAATATTAAGGTAACGACGCGATCACACCAAATCGACCGTTATATAAAATGGGTCTTTCCGCCGTTATCTAGTGATGGATTTAAACTATACGATACAATAGAATTTAACTAAAATCAAAACAAACATTGTATTTAAACTACCACTACAATACAATACAACATCTAACAACATTCCAAACTATACAACATGATGGATTTAGTTTTTTCTTATAAAAATAGAGAGTAACAATTGGGATATTGAGAATTAATATGTTTGTTTACCATGAATCTTAGATGTTTGATATTAATTTAAGTTTTTGTTCCTTCTATGTGTGAATTGCTCGAGTGAGTCCATCGAACCCCGTTTCTCTTTGAGCTTGCTTTGGCAAATAGGTTTGACGTGAAGTTGAAATTGAAGCAGATAATGATGAAAGGGAAGCAAATATATAGGTGGAAGATGCAATATACATATGATATACATCTTGTATATATAATCAGTATACCTGATATACAACAAGATGGGACAAAAGCCCCAAAACTCAGCAACAAAAGGGCCCAACTGTTGGTCCAGGCGGACAAAAACTAGACATGATCCAATTTCTTTTTCTCTTTGTTTATTTAGCTATCTAATTGTATTTTATATTAGCTTTAGTTTTTAAATTTGTTTTAATTAACTTAATCAAATTTCCTAAAAGGGTTTCTTTGTGTTGGATATATATATATATATTTAAATTCCGCAAATTATATATTGTCGCAATTCATGGCATACAACTCCGTCACATGGCAAATTAAATGCATAAGGAAAAGAGCGATTATATGACTATTCACATTCATTTCTTTCGAAAAATATCCTACTTTTTGGAGTAGTAAATGGGTAGCTGGTTCATGATCGTCCAATACCGTATATTATTTTCATTCCGCAGTTTGTCCAACTTGGGTGATCAGTTTATTTTCAATAAAAATCACTCTTAGTCAATAAGCATAGAGCAAAGTCAAAATCATAATTTGGGGCATCGATCTAAAATGACCTAATACCCAAGATGTATTGGGTTCAATAGAAAGACCACATTTAGTCTAAAACGACCCCCGACCTAAATGAGCGTTCATGCTTATATGTTTAAAATTTATAGGATGTATGTGGCAAATCATTGTCCTTCGAGGCTGGAAGTTTATTTTATTAAAAAATAATAATCTTCACGTGCCGCTACTTCATCCAAAAGGCGTTGGGAGATGTCAAGAAGTCCAAAAAGGAAGGAACTGATTATTTATATCCCTTTTTTTTCTATTATGTATCCCTATTCAATTTATTTCAATAAAGTTTGTATAGATATTATTCATGGTGCCACAAGCCTTGAAATGATACGAAAAAACACTTATAATCAGTGTGCCCCGCAAATAGTAAAATAAAATGGCTTTATAGGAAGTTGGAGAAAAATAAAATTGGCTTTACAGGATCATGTAAAGGTCCTTATAAATGGACTTTTCTTTTGTCCAAGAGGTGCACATTGTTACGATGATATTGAGTGCAAAATTTGATATGTGAATGTTACTTTTGTATAAGAACTCTAATTGGGAGACTCATATTAGAAATTGTATTAATTTCTTGGACGAAAATTTAAGAGAAGGAAGACACCAAAAATAAAAAGACAAAGAAGGAAAGTAAGAGGAATGCTGCATTAACAGTGACATATTTATGAATTATTATTGTCGATTGATATTGATATACTACTAACATACTAGGCTCCACATAATAAAGCAGTGGTTTTAAATTACTAGAATAATAATGTGATTCTCCGTCAAAATGGACTTTTCTTGTATACTAGATGTAGACATATGTTACAAGGAAATTAAGGTCCAAGATTTAATCAGTTATTGAATTGTAAGAAATAAAAAAAAATGAGAAAAGTTTCGAAAATATTTCAGAATTTGACGTAAATTATTAGTTTCATCTGACAGTCTTAAAATTACTCATCTACTTGACTAACTAAACTTAGATACACCCTCAATCTGCCACACGACATAACAAGTGGTCTCAAACTCTTCTATGATATGCAAGTCTTAATAAAAAGTCGAGAGAAGTGTTAAACACCCCTAAACTTGACGAGAATTTAGGGATGTATTTCGCTCATATTGCAAGATCGGAGGTGTATTTAAGTTCAGTTAGTCAAGTAAAGAATTGATTTTAATGTTATTAATAGTTCGAGGATGAAACTAATAATTTAAGACTAGTTAGGTGTTTTGTTAAAAAAAGTTAACTCTTTTGATAACTTATAGTAACTGAATCTCAAACAAATTATTTACATATATTAAGTGATCCGTAGACGAACTTGTAGCTCTGTCTAGGGAGGTATTGTACTAATATCTTAGAAGAGAATTGAGAAAAAGACACAATTTGACTTCATAGAAATGTATTTCCCCTTAAAAGACACAATGAAAAGGTTCAATTTCTCGGTGCACACTCTCTTGAAGACAAGTGATGAGTGCATAAATTGGACGCGCGCATTGATTAACAAGTAACAGAATAAGGTATTACTTATTTGATAAAAATCTACTTAACAAAGAATTATCATATTAAAACATGAAATTTCAATGGAACCAAAAAGGAAGTATTAAACAGGCGTTACAGGAATTTTCCAAAAAAGAAACTTTAAATTCTACCCAGAAATCAATTTGGTCCCAATTGCAATAGAAGAGAAGAATGAGCAGAGTCTATACTGAGAGATTTATTCATACAAAAGTCATATCCTATTCTGGTACTCTAATAACTTTTGGTCCAGTTGTTGCACTTCTTGTTTCAGCTCATCCAACTGCTTCTGCTTTCGTTCAATTTCTTGATCATTTGATGTAATATAGTAGACCAGTGCGCTGAGTGCTATCGTATGGATAACGAGATGCTGAGCAACCGATCTATGACTTCCTTTTCCTCTGTTTTGTGAGTCTGAGTTGTAAAAAAAGTGTTAGTAGTTGATTTGTGGGGTGGTAGTACTACCTTTGTAAACAGGAGATTGTGATTTTTTGGAGATTTAAGAGTGTGTTACCACCTTAGCTGTTTAAGCAAGGGTACGTTGGAGGCTGGGATGCATGTTAACACCTTTTCTCATGGCACAAGCTATAGGCCTTGCTAGTTGCGTCACTCCAGCAACACCAAGGTGATATACTGCCATAATCATGTAAACACGAGTCAATCAAGAATAACATTAAGTACAGAAAGTAAGGTTTGAACAATATTTAAACTAATAGTATTTTTTTCAAACTTGTTTATCCTAAATTTAATTAATTTTCTATAAACAAGTAAATATTAAAGACTCAGCTCGTGCAATTGATGATGGTTGATGGATATAATATGGATTGATCCACTTTTAAATCATCGTTAGATAACCAACTCACTGAGGTCCCCTCAATAGGTTCTAATTCTGGCGCCCTGAATCAATCAAAAAGGCAAATCATAAATTTTACCATAGGAACAGGGAATGCAAAAGTAAGAGGTTTGTTCACGAGTCTATGTGGCATAAATCACAAACATGTAATCCTTGACAGAATTGGAAGGCCGGCTTAATTTATAGCAAGGAGAATCTGCAACCATTACCTTTGGGAGCTCGACCTAGAAGACAAATCCCTTGCCATGATGGCAAGGGCCCGCAGGGAATTCTCAAATCAAAATCACTGGGTCACCCCCCATCTATATTTGGTGCTAGAATTAAACGGCAATAACATAAAAGTAAAAAACGGATAAAATCGTACTAGTTCGTAAATCAGCAACATCTCATCATAAGTAATCAAAGAATAGACTTTACAAACATAAAAAAAAACTTACTTTTTCAAACAGAGACATGTTGTTGGATTTTCGAGATAACTTGGAATTGAGTAATCTACGAGATGGACTTGAGATTGAATAGCTTTCTGTATCAAATCACAAAACTAGGTCAGGAAAAAAACTTAAATATACAATTTAAGAACATATATAACACTAGTTTTACTTTACACCAAAATAACAATAGAATCATTACAAAATAAAACACAATAAAAAAAATGATAAAATGAAAAATAACCCACGCACATTTCTATAGTAAATAAAATTCTAATGGCCACGCCAAACACATAAACAACCCCTCAAACTTGTCCTCATTTTTCATTTTGGCACTTTAACTTAGCCTTGTTCCATTTTAACCCTCAAACTCCATTTTTTCTGTACCATTTAAACACTAATACTAATTTTTATGATTTTTTTATTTATTTATGTTCTTCAATTACAATTCTTATTTTAAAAAATAGGCGTGTCTGGTAATTTTCATTAAAAAATTAAACATTCGCGAACGAACATAAATTTTTTCAAACAATAATATTATTTTTTGAGATTTCTCTATATTTTTGCATGAAAGTAAATTGACGAAAGTTTTTTTTATTTTCTTTCTTAAACATTCAATTAAATTAAATAACACTACTCATTTATTTTTTCTTATCATCTAGGCTATCTAAATTTAACGCAAATACTCACTTTTTATTTTTAATATAAATCAATACGAATAAAAAAACTCATCTTCAATACGAGTAAAAAAGACTCTTGTTCATTGCTAATAACACTACTAGAAAATGTTAAAACTCGACTGACTTTGTTAGATTGTCAGTGATTTTTAAGAAAGAAAACCAACACAATTTCGTCGGTTATTTTTCACACAAAAATACATAAAACTCTTAAAAAGAAACTATTATTTTATAAAAAGAATTATTTTTTGTTAATTTTTATTTTTTAAAACTAAAATTAACTGACACATGTCGATTTAAAATAAGAAGTTGCAATTGAAGAATATATATAAAAATAGTATTTCGTGTTAAAATGGTACATAAAAAATGAAATTTAAGGGTTAAAATGAAATAAGATTAAGATAAAGTGCCAAAATGCGTACAAGTTAAAGGTATGTATATGTGTTTGGCCAATTCTAATCCCTTAATTTACTCCATGTTATTTACTTTCCACAAATATCTCAATTGTTATTTAATGTTTCTCTTTCATAACCTCAATATAATTCCTTTTTCCATAGTTAATTCTGAAAAATATTTAAGAATTGATTGTTGTTTTTGATTATTTTGAATAAAAAAAAAATTCAGAATAGTATTTTATGCTATAAACGATTGCATAATTATTCGATTTTTAAGCATTTTTCAGAATGGTGTTACTTTTTCAATTGTTAATTTTATTTTTATTAATTCCAACAGTGTTGGTTTTGTTATGGTTTAAAATGAATAATTTCGAACAAAAAAGATGTAAATCAATTAACACAATGTTAATATATTAGAAAATATTTATTTCAATAAATATTAATATATTATATGATTTCACGTTTGGGGTGAAATATGGTATAAGTTAATATATTATATGATATCTAATTGGTAGTATTTATTTCAATAAATATTGGTATATTAAACGAAATTTTGTTGATATGATATATGGTATAAGTTAGTATATTATATAAAGACTATATGGTAGCATATATTTCAAGGAAAGTTGGAGTATATTATATGATACCATATTGGTGTGATATATGGTATAACCGTATAAGTTACTATTTTATATGATGTCTATATGGTAGTATTTATTTCATGAAGGTTAGTATTTTATATGATACAATGTTAGTATGAAATATGGTATAAGTTAGTATATTATAGGCTTAAGTCGTCGAGAGCCCCTTGAAGTTGTCTGCATAATTTATTTGGACACTTCAATTCAACCTTATATCTAGTGTACACTGCAAGAAATTTGTACGTTTATATTGAGGTATATTGTTGGATTAAAATATGGTATAATATTCTTGCTAAATTGATAGCTTGAATACCAACTTTTATACCATAATTTATATCATATAATGCACGTTTGTTAATAATTTTATAAATATTTTTTCAGCTAGTAATTTTATACCACAACGAACACCAACATAATTTCTATCAAATATCCTTTCAGGTCCAACACTAGAATGAACAATACCACATTTTGAGAAATATTATTTTTCAGAATTTCAAGAAAGACTAAAAATTAGGCACAATGAAATACCAAAAAATCATCAAAAAACAATTATTCTTGCTAAATTAATAGCTTGAATACCAACTTTTATACAATAACTTATATCATATAATGCACGTTTGTTAATAATTTTATAAATATTTTTTCAGCTAGTCATTTTATACCACAACGAACACCAACATAATTTCTATCAAATATTACCTTTCAGGTCCAACATTAGAATGAACAATATCACATTTTGAGAAATATTAATTTTCAGAATTTCAAGAAAGACTAAAAATTAGGCACAATGAAATACCAAAAAATCATCAAAAAATAATAAAATATTATTTAATTGTATGACAAAATAATTTCTCAAAATAAGATAAAGTGATGGAAGAATTTGTTCTAAGATGAACTTCTATATAAAATTACTATCATACGAATACTCCTTCGAATCAACGGTTAAAACCTCTTTCTCCTTACCTTTCTTTTTTGTCAAATTAGGAGTAATATAGATAGACCTTTCACTATCGATAACAAGATTAGGGAGACAAAGTAAATGCATTCAACTCCAAATTTAATCTCGAATACATATCAAGATTGTTAATATTGCAATTCGACTGTCAATATCCAAATTATTTCTACAAATCGAATTCATGAAATTTTCCTATTCATGATCGTATAAATCAAAGAAAACACACAACTTTATCTGAAAATAGAGATAGTTTTGAAGAAAAAAACAAGTATGAAGAAGAACCAAAATTCTTAATGAGAAAAGATGGAGATTTTATCCAAAAACTAACGATGATATGTGAGAGAATAAAAAATTAAATGGTGTGATTTCATGATAAAAATTAAAGAGAGAGAGAGAAAAGAAAGAGAAATTAAAAGGTGTTTTAAAAAAAAGAAACGTATCACAACATGACTGTGCTTGGAAATTCAAAAGATAAAATAGTAAATTATCAATTCCATAAAATAAGCACACTACCCCAAAAAGTAGTAAATAAAACCATATCCCACGTAAAAAAAAAGTGCATTTTATTATATTGTTATGTATATATTTGTAATTAAAATGTTAATGTTGTAAATAAAAAGACTAAAATAATATTTTGTAAATAATGGTCTTACATAGTATATTCTTGTAATTTTTCCTATATAAAGGGATACACACATCACAATCCAAACAGATTAACAAAGAATTAACATTATTCAAAACTGCAAAATTCATATAGAAAGAATGAAAAAACAGACTTTACTGGTTTGAAGTTTGATCCAAATCGGACTGCCTGACTTACGAAGAAAAGTTGTTGGGCTAAACAAAACCACTAGCCTGATGAAGAGTTATTGGGCTGAACAAAATTACTGACCCGGACTTTGTACCTTTCGGAATAAATATTAATAGTGTTATACTAGTGAAGTGAACGCACTTCTTTTTATTATTATTGTTGGCGAAGAATAAAAAATCACAATTTAATCAGTCATTTCGAGCTTCCAGTTAACCAGAAATTTTATTCAAGTCCTGCTCCGATCGATCGCCATAGATCTAGACGGTCGATTTTAATAGCTTCAATAAGAAATCTATTAAATATTAATAAAAATTTGTCATAAACTTAATTATTATTCTGGTATTAACTTGATAATTTATGAACCATCTATAATCGAAGTATCCGTACCAATCTTCCAAGCAAAAGAAGAAAATATTGTTATTTATTTCCCTTTTCCATTATGATGCGAGACAAAAGGCTCAAAGTAGTTAACTTTACAATAGTTAAACTAGGATATACACAAAATTTACAATTAGAGGTCGTAGTTCTGAGTCTTAAAACTGCAATTAGTGCCAAACGGGATCGGCCGACTTAACTCAGTTCATTTGCCCCTCCGATACGAGTCAACTCGGTCAACTCACTCCCCGTTCCCGTCGCCGGCGACTTCTAGCCACCTAAAATCGAACGGGAGACTTCCGATCTACCACCATACCTTAGCTTGGTCCCCAGCAGCTTAGGTACATAACTTGCCGGAGTGACTCATCAGTTTGTTTCCTCTTCTCCTCGCCTTTTCCGCCTCCGATGAACCCGCCGACGTCAGATCCAAACATACCGGATATCGGCCGGAGACCGGCAACGTCGGCGCCGGAAGCAACAGAAGAGGAAAATCGTTTTTTGCCGTGGTTTAGAGATTGGATGCCGGATTTCAATTTCTGGCCGTGATCGGCGTGGCTGTTTACGACGGCGACGGTAGTGGCTACCCATACGCGGTTAAGGTAACTCATGATTGATTAAAATTGAAGTTAAAAATAAAAATTTAGTAGTCCTGATGATGATTCAAGGAAGCTTCAAAATGATTGTGGGCAATGAAAAATGAAAGAAGAGAAGGCTCTTTTTATAGGAAAAAAGAGGGAAGAGTGGTTTTGGAAAACCAGAAACAGTAAACTTGTGAAGAAATAGCGGTTTTACGATATTACTGGTGATTGATGGGCGAAGTTATCGAGGTTTGGACATATTCGCTTTACGATATGTCTTCTTTTTCTCGCGAGATGAAAACCATCTCGTTTATTTATAATTATTTTTCTTACTAATAATACTACTTATTTTGGTAAATAAAAGAAGATAAGATAATCCTGATGTGTAAAAATTAACTTGTCCCCCTTCAAGAAAGCTACTGACTATTGTACGATTAGAATGCTCAATCTTATCTCCATACAAATTGGACCTGGTTTATAGCTTCCAAAAATAATTTATTTTCCTGGAAAAAGATATTGAATGATAAATTTTAATTTAAATATAATTAATTTAAGTTAAAAAGGTGATTTTAAAGTGTGTAATTAAAATTTCATCCGTCGGAATTTGATGCACCAACATACCGATAATTTATGATTATTGTTGGTACAAAATTATACCTTTTTCTTTAGAATGGATAATATAATAAATGAAAAAATCCTTTTCGTCAGAAAATTTGGCAAGAATTTAGTCAGAATGGTATTTTTCATATGTTATTTACCTTTTAAACATATTTACCTTTTTAACTTTAATTCCTTTTAACTAAAAAATGAGAAAAAAATTAGTTTATTTTAAAATAAAAAAAATATTATAAATTTTTTTAAATTTTAGACTAAATTTTCTGACTATTTAACATTACTCATAATAAATATCATTACTTTTTTTATGTTACTGCCTTGAACTCTTAACTTAGTGATTAGGAGCAGTTAACCACTATGGCCAAGAAGGCCGATCATAGTATCGAGATACTTTATCTAGTGCATAATGATTAGGAGCAGTTAACTACTAACTGCTCCTAATCACCATGTGCCTCCAACTATTTCTCGAGAAAAATAAGGATAATGATGGATTTTTTTATATAATGTACATTGATAAAAATATGTTTAGATTTCTCTTGAGAATTAATAATTGAAGTTAACTATTGAATTGTACATTTGTTGTTACTTTAATTTGTTTATGAATGATTTAATTGTTAGTTGACATTTTACATTTAATTAAGAGAATGCAATTATTATTATTATTATTTTTTTAATAAAAGTTTGGTTCTTCAGTGCACTGAAATTCTGAGATCCTTACAAGTAACACCGAACCGAAGAACCGAACTTTTGAAAAAATAACATTGACATCGAACCAAAAAATCAAAAAATCAAAGAATCGAATTAGTTTGATTCGATTCGATTTTTTAATTTTCTGATATTTATGTCCACTTCTATATCCGTTAGACATTAATGCCCAATAAGTTCAATAGACTATTAATCAAACATATACTACCCTATCAACCCACCTAATCCTTTGCTTAAAAAAACACTCAATTTATAGGCTTAAATCAAAGATTCAAAATAATCAACTCAAAATTGACTTAATCAATAATTTAATCTAAACTTATTTAGTATAGATTGGATTAAAAAATATTGAATTCAAAAACTGAAACTTCGCATCAATTTTATTTTTTTCATGTTAGACGTCCATACTTTTAATATTTGAATCGCATTCGGACACATTTACTATATATATATATATCTGATACTAATACTTTTATCTTATGCTAAACAAGCTATATAACTATCTTGCTTAATATATTAACGTGTAAACATGAAAAATCTTTTAAGATTTAAGTCTAATACAAAAGTGGGACTAAATTCTTATCCAATCCGTATTGTCACATGTCCACCGTTAGTTCTAATATTCTTTGTAGTCTAAATTAATCACCAAACTCCTCAAATTCAAAGAATGACCTACTCCCTTTTTCAGGCGACTCAATGTAATTCGAGGCCTAAAGTGAAATTTTAATTAGAGGCCTAAAATCTAAATAAATTTTATTTGTATTTATTTATTTTTCTAAATTTTTAGATGTAAATTACTACTTAATATCTTTTATATAAATGATTTTTTCAAAGACTTTTTTTAATTATTATTTTTAGGTAAGATTTTATCAATTCAATGTTGAAAAACATCCTTTTATTGAGACAATTATTATATGAATTGTTAACATAATTCTATAAGTAATAAGTTGATAAACTTTAAAGATAATAGTAAGAATCATAGAATCTGATTCAAAAAGTTGATAACTTGGTATACCTAATTTAATATGAAAATTCACGAAGAAATAAAAAAAGAATTTATAATTCACTTTGTTCAACACTTTTTGACTATTGATTCATATTTTTGAGAGAGTATTACTCTAACTATCAAAGATTTGAAGAAATAGAGTGCAAAAGAAGTTAAAAATAATAAATAATGTGAGTGTTAGAGAAGAGAATGTAAGAATTCAAAACCGCGTTTTCTTGATTTCTTCTATTTTAATGGGGTTAAGATACATAATTTTTTATTTGTAGAAATTTGAGGCCCCCAAAAATTGGGGGCCTAAGGCCAATGCC
>JAJOOO010002819.1:0-90451 GCA_029582685.1 Solanum piurae
TTATCAACATAGATTTAGTGTGATACTATCTAATAGTCTAGTGTCGATTGGTGTGAAGTAATAACTAAGCCAAACATCGATGTGATGTCTAATATGAGATAAAGGTAAGGGTTAGTAAATTATACACACGTAGCCGGACCAAGGTGCGGGGTGAAATTCTCTAGATGCCGGACCAAGGACTTAGAGATCTAACTTATCACTTTGCATGTAGTACACTAGAAAAGAATTGCTATTACTAGGATTACTGCGTTATGAGCTTGTGGGGAACACTTGTACCCTAGTTAATTCTCTCATCTTGATAACAACCGAAATTGACTTTTGTTTACTGATTACTTACTGAATTCTTACTATTTGTTTCACAAATCCCCCCTTTTAATTACTTGTTTCTGGAAGTAATTTGACTAAACGAATATAATTGTTGGTTAAAGTTAAGTCTAAACAATTTTTCTCGTGGAATCGACCCCAACCTACAAGTTGGGTTCTTTACTTGATAACGATCGCTTATGCTTCTGAAAAGAAGTGTAATTTGAGCATATCATTGCTCCAATGTGTTAAAACCATATATGATTGTTAACATGCATTCCATCTTATCCCTTTTATTTTTGACCTAGCAATGAATAAACCGAGTTGTACTTCTAACGGCTATCACATCCAGGAGGTTACTATCCCATATAATCCATATTCTTCCATTTATTGCATCCTGATAGTTATTCAGAAAGCTCCATCCAGGTACAATATGTTGCATTACTTGACTAGTTTTATGTGTCTTGACTCTAGTCTCCACTAGCCCTGCAAGCTTTATATGTTTAGATTCGATATAATTTTTCAGCTCCTTCCTCTTATACCACTTATTTCCTCCTCTCACATTCCAAAATACCCAAGTCATTGGGTGATAAGGGTCCCACCTATCCTGATGGGTGAGGTTGTAGTTGGATTATTCTCTTCCAGTTGAAAAACATCAAAGAAATTTCGAATAGGGGTAACTCCAAGCCTTGGGAACTCCTCCATGCTATACGTGTCCAGCTCTGCACCTTTCTTTTTATCTTCATGTTGTACCTTCAGAGGACTCCCATTTGAGGATAAAGAAATCGATTAATAACTGCTTGATGTAGTCCCTTCTGCTTCTGCTGTAGTCCCATTGTTTACAATTGCATCTTTAGGTACTACAGTAGGTAAAGACTATATTACCTTCACTGGTTGACCTCTTGGTTACCATTTATGTACCAATTTCTGAGGCCTCTTCCTTCTTTTTGGTTGCTCAAATTGTGGCTCTACAATCTGAAGTACATCATCTTGTCTCATTTGAGGATAGGTGTCACAGTCGTGACCTATTTTCAAGCAAATATTGCAGAACTCGCATCTGGTTCATAATTAATAGGGGTTAAATAGTAAATTTACTATATCAATTATTGTTTTCTTAATAGGTGTGTCAATTCAAAAGTGGACAAGTAATTAGGGACAAAGGGAGTAATAAATACAATGTCTTGAAAAATTTAATAGGGAAATGACTATAATTAATTATAAGGGTAAATTAGGAACTAAGTGTAAAATTATTCATGAATTTCATAAAATGGACAAGCAGTGGGCGGTGCCAGGATTTTTAATAAGGGGTTCAAAATCTGAGAAGTAAACACACGAACTAGTGGAAGTAGGTTCGACGTCTATTATACATACCTAAAAAATAATTTTAACCATATATAAATATTACAGTAATATTTTCTGCCGAGGAGGTTCGGATGAACCCCTAGGTATATGCTGCCTCCGCCCAAGTATTATTGGACATCTATTTTTAATATAATAAATAAGTATTGTTGGACGGAGGAAGTATTAATTTCATCCTTAAATTATTAACGGTCTTAAAATAAAACTAAACTTGACTATGTGAATCCTTTAAATACACCTTCAATCTTTCAAAAAAAATTTAATAACGTTTCATCACTCCAAGAGTAAAGGTTCTTTAAAAAAAAAAGAGTAAGAAGAATTAATGAGAGGGTTGGAGATTTGGAGTGCCACTTTGTCTCTTCGTTTGTAGCAAATGATGGTAACTAGCACGCAACAATATTTTGCGGAGGATGCAATTCTGACACTGATAATTTATAATTTGGTACTCAAACTTCTTCAACTTGACTAATTTAATTCATAGGAATTAAATAAAAATCCCTTACTCAAAGCTGAAATATCTAGATAAAAAAACTAAATATATTCTTAACTCTGACTTTGTTTAATTACATCTTCAACACCCATTTCGTTCATAGCTCATGCATGCACTAAGGGGTGGTTGGGTAATTAGTAGAAATTAAATTATTTATGTATTAAAATTTATATAAGTAATATTATATTTGATAGAATTTTTTTATTTTGTATTAAAACTCAACACATTTAATATGGTATTGAATTTGTAATTTAGAAATTTGCATAGCTAATATAATAAGTTAGGAGGAAATTTGTATACTACTTTATAGAAAATAGGGAAAAATGTTCGAAATAAATTCGAACTTTGATTGAAATTGTTGTTATAATTTCAAACTTTGGGCAAGACCTATTACCCTCTGCACTATTTAATACTTCCTCTGTCCCTAATTATTTGTTCACTTTTGAATTGACACACATATTAAGAAAACAATTAATGACATAGTGAGTTTACCATTTTACCTCTATTAATTATGAAGTGGATGAAAAGTTCTACATTTTTCAAAGTAATTAGTCATTTAATTGAGGGTATAATATGTAAAAAAAAATTGTCCTTTCTTGATTTGTCAAAATGGATAAGTAATTAGGGACTACTATAAAAGGAAAAGGGGAGAAGTAATTAGGGACAGAGGAGTAGTGTATTTAAGGATATATAGGTGTCCACGTGGACATCATAAATATTGCATCATTATAAATAGTAACTTGTCCAGATTGACACATATATATCTTTAAAGTACACTATTAAATAGTGGAGAGGGGGGGGGGGTAATAGGTTCTGCCCAAAGTTTGAGATTGTTACAACAATTTTGGTCAAAGTTCGGATATATTTCAGACATTTTTCCCTAGAAAATATATAAAAGATGAAATAACCGATATATGAATAATTAACCTTACATGACTAATTTTTATAACTAATAAAATTTGTATAACTTTAACAAACTACCAAACGACTCTAAATAGTCGTATAAGTGTTTCTCCGATCCTTTCGGTAACATTTAGTAGCTAGTAAAGAAACAACTTAATTATTTATGTATTAATTTTATGTTTAAGTTATACAATGTATGACAGCTAATTTAAAAATAAGTTATTTATGTAAAAAAAAATTAAGGATGAACAACACAAATTTCACTATTTTAGGGTCAAATTACGTTCCGTAAGCTTTCAAACTTATCATTCTTACAAGATTTCGGTCTCTAGATATATGTTTCTAGCGCATCCTCATATATGTATTTTGGATACATGAGATCAAAATTAGGTGTAATTTATTTTAGATACATTGTATCCAAGTGAATGTGCATATGTTTGTGATACATTGACTCTCTCGCTTGTCTCTCTCCTATCTCGCTCGTCTCTCTCCCTCTCTCATTTATTTCTCTCCTTATGTATCTGTTTTTCAGAATGTATCTTGTATCTACATATACATGTATCTATTATGATTCACATATATCTAGGATACACTAACTCTCTCGTTCGCTTCCATCCTATCTCGCTCGCATCTCTCCCTGTATATGTATTTATATTTCAAAGTGTATCTGGGTGTATCCGACTTGAAATATGGTATGAACTTATTAATTAGTGAGACAATATGTTTATTTCAAACTATAGGGAGAATTAGTGAATATGGTAGGAATGTTTGTGTAATTAGTAGTTTTTTCCTAAAATTAATCTGACGTTTGATTTACAATTTAGAAAATTGCATAACTAATCTCCCTTCATTGTAATTTGTTTTTCTGTTTTTGACTTGACACATAAATTAAGAAGAAAAAAACTTTTGAATCTTACGATTTAAAATTAAAATATATGAAAATTACTAAAATTCCCTTTAATTCTATAGTCATAAACATGCCATGTGAAAAGTTAGAATTAAAAAATTCCCAAAAATTTTTTTTCTTAAAAAACACACTAAAAAGAAATAAATTGAAACGAATGATATATATATATATATATATATATATTAATTTATGTATTCTTATATTATGTGGAATAAAAAATAAAAAATAATTAATATCTACATTTGCATAATTCTATCGAACTATCAAACCACCCCTCACCACTCTTGTGTAATCCATTTAGGGTGTGTTTTTGGTATGAAAGAAAATATTTTCTGAAAAATATTTTTTAATTTTTCCATGTTTGGTTGACTTAAATATTTTGAAAAATATTTTTAAATTAAAAATTTTCTCTCAAATTTAAGGAAAATGACTTTTCTTCAAAATTTAAGAAAAACATTTTCCAAACTCTATTTCATCCTTAAATTACAATAACTTTCTTTGCCCTATCTTGTACCCCATACCCGACCCTCCCCATCAAAAAAATATATTTAAATTTAAAATATTTTTTTACCCCTACTCCCAAACCAGTCCCCAACCCCACTACCCACAAACCAGCCCCCCTCCCCAAACAAAAGAAAATAAAAGAATTTAAAAATTACTTTTGAAAAATATTTCAAATTTTAAGATTTTTTTACCTCACCCAACCCTTACCACCCCTACCCTCTCCACCCTACAAAAATATTATTTTTTTAAAAATATTTTAATTTTTTTTTCTTCGTGTCAAACACACCCTTAATTTCAACTTATTCGAATGCATTACTTAATAATTTCTAGTACTATATTATCTTTGGTCCATTTTTGGTATAGAAAACAACCCAATTGATTCTGGGGAAAAGCAAAAGTTGGTCTTGAAACCAAACACAAAATAATCTATCTGTTGGTTTACCGATAATCCAATTTAAAATGAGTTTGGCCTATTATCTGATCTCCTTTTGTTTCTTAGTTCTAATTATTTACTATTATCGTAAAGATGTGCAATAGTAATTTATTAGGAGTAATATAATATTTAGTCGGTTTCAATTAATTATTTTTCCTACACTACGGTTCCTTCTTAATTTACCGCTAAGATGTATCTTTGTGTTTGA
Source organism: Solanum piurae (assembly GCA_029582685.1). Classification (NCBI taxonomy): domain Eukaryota; kingdom Viridiplantae; phylum Streptophyta; class Magnoliopsida; order Solanales; family Solanaceae; genus Solanum; species Solanum piurae. The sequence continues at coordinate 5,108 of JAJOOO010002819.1, forward strand.
TATGTTTCTCCGTTTTCTTTTGTGTAAACTTATCTCTAATTCATTCCTTTAGTCCATTTATATACTAGTATTAGGGGTACATGATCGGGTTGGTTCGGGTTTTTCAAATATCAAATTAAATTATTTGTGTAAAAATTTTAAATTTATAAATCAAATCAAACTAATAAAATTCAGATTTTTTCGGGTTTCTCAACCTCGGGTTGGTTCGGGTTTTTCAATTACCAAACCAAACCATTGTGTCGAATTTTTAAATTTATAAATCAAACCAAACTAATAAACCTCAAAAAAAATTAGATTTTTGGATTTTTTCGGTAAAGTTTGCATACAAACATATAATTAACTTGTGCTCTAAATATTTCTTTAGTCCAACCAAAATACAATTATCTAAGGTGTTTCTTAAGAAAATAACACAAAATATGAGATGAGTACTGATGACACTAAAATATTCAATAAAAAATAATAATGAAATCATCATATAAAATAAATATTGCAAAGTCATAATGAAAATGATCATAATTTAAAAGTGTTAAATCATGCTAAAATAAGTTTAATAAGTATTAGTTACATTACTAAATATTTAAGGAAAATTAAAATTAGATTATGTATTTTAATTGTCTAAACCAATGTAAAACTAAAGAACAAATATTCAATATTATTGTCATTCTTAGTGTTGAATTGATTTTCTTTTTGCATTAGTATTAATTTGATTTTGATTTAAGTTTTATTATAATTATCAACATCTATGAACTATAATCTTTATTGGACCATTCCGAATTCTAAGTTTTTAACTTGAAATAATATATTAAAAGATAAAAACTATGAAATAGTATAAGAAATATTTTAAAATTATATCAAAGTAAATATTTTTATGTATAAAATAAAATTTTAAAATTACATATATAATGTCGGGTTGGTTTGGTCTCGGGTTGATTTTTTTTAGTTAAAACCAAACCAACCCAAATATAGTCGGGTTTTTTTTCCAATACCAAACCAAGTCAAACCAAACCACTAATTGGATTTTTTTTCCGATTTAATTCGATTTGTAATTTGGTTCAATTTTCAGTTCGATTTCATACACCCCCAACTATTATATATAATTTTTCTTCAGCGTAGTAAATCTTGACAGACACGCAAACAACTGGAAATGCAAAAATATGGAAAGACGTTTTACTCTATAGAACAATGATATATTTTTACACATCGGAGTTCTAGATTGGCAGATAAACAATTAATATGTAAGAAATAAAATTCTTATCGGAAAAAGAGATAGTAGTTCTAATAAACAATACATATACTCCTTTCGTCCAACAATAGTAGTTCACTATACTAAAAATAGTTGTCCATCAATATTTGTCCAATTTTAAAAATCAAGAGATAGTGTCTATTTAACTCTTACTTTTAAATATTATTTATCATCTAACACATTTTTCAAACCATTAAATTTAATAAAGTCAAAGATTAATATAGTAATACTAACCCTATTATTTATTGTTTCTTAAGAGGTATGTCAAGTCAATAGTGAACAATTATTATTGAACAAGAGGAGTATAAGGCACAATAACCATATGTTCATACTGTTGAGAATATAATTAAATAATAAAAGTGTGCTCTCTCTAACAGCTTAAGCTTTTAGATGAAATGGTCATACACTTCAACATGGTATCAGAGAAGGCAGAGGCTCTGAGATCGAATCTCACCGTCACTCAAATAAATAAATAAAAATTCCACGTTCTTGACCCATGAAAATAATCAGACTCATCGGTCGGTTCGGTTTATCAATTTTTTATTTTTAAATATGTTAAATCGATAACCAAACCAATAAAACATTTGTTATCGATTTTTGGTTTATCGGTTTTAGGTCTTTAACGGTTCAATTTTTGGTTTAACCAATAAGAAAATGCTTTCAAAACAAATATATGACTTATCCAATAATTTGATGTGAACACATACATCAAAATAATCATCCCAAACGAGACAACAGGGACCAACTTATTGTATTTTGGTCATCACAACAAAGTCTTGGTCAATTTTTTATCACCAGAATATATAAAACGAAATCCCCTTTATGCAATACAGAGAATCAAAAAAAATCAAATCATAGACAAAAGTCAAAACAATAGCAAATAAGGTTATGTTTATGGTAAATCATATATAAAGGAAAGACCCAACTAAATGAAGTTCTTACGTTATTTTTTTTTAAAAAAAAAACACAATCTAAATTTCTGACGTTAATCAAATTGCAAATTTTTACAATCGTGCAAAAACTAATATTAGTCAATTATAAACTAACTAAAGTAAATAAGTAATAGTAAAAAGTAAAATCTAAAGGTTAAATAACTAAAAGTAGAGAGGAGAGTTAACTGTTAAGTAGTATTAATTATTGCGTAGGATTTTTATATTTTTTTAGTCTAATATACTACTAATTATATTAATATTTTTTGTTTAATATATTATATATATGTATAACTAAAAACTAAAATAGTAATTATTATATTCTTAATGGGTTATATGTTAACCCAATAATAAAAAATCAATAACGAACCGATAACTCAATAATTATTTTTTATAAGACCATTAAATAACCGTTAACCCAATAACCCAATAACAATAAATCAATAACACTTTTTTCGGTTCGGTTTATTGGACAATTTGGTTTTTGCACACTCATAGCTTTTAGATGAGATGGTCACACACTTCAACACATGCTATCATTTGTTAGCTATAAATAAAAAGTTTCCTCTTTACTAAAATTATTTCACTTAAAGATCAGGACAACCTTAATTTCTTTTCATATTTTACCCCTACAATTAATATGACATTTGGAAGTTTAAACAAATTTTTAAGATCTACATTTTCTTTTCAAGAGGCTAATTAATATGAATAAAAAACAAAATAGTAAAGTTAATCAATCTACTAATGATTTCTTAACTATAGTATAAAATCAAAAGTGCTCATCTAATATGAAACAGAAGGAGTAAAACACTATAATAATACCCCCAACTAAAAACACTCAATTTAGTACATCTTCTATATTTTATGTGTATTTACTTACTTATATTATATTAAAAACAGATACCTTTTATCATTAAAGGCTTGTGATTTTTCCAAATAGTTGTCACTTTTATGATAAGGTACAATAAACATATGCATACTATTTTTTGTTGGTTACAAATAGAGGGATTTCCTCTTAGTTTTGCACTATGATTTTTCTAAGTCTTATACTCTTATTCTTTTTTTAAAAACTCAAGTGTGAATTCAGTGAGCTCAATTTTTCATTCTTTCCTTTCGGTTTATTATTATTATTATTATTATTGAATAGTGATTAGTGTTCATATTTTATTGAATACATATTTAACGGATTTGAATTTCCTAACTTGAATGTTAAATTACTATATTATTCCGTATAAAAAGACTATCTCACTTGAATGTTAAATGTATTTCTATATACTACCTTAAGAGCATGAATTCTCTAACTTGAATGTTAAATTACTATAATACCCCCAACTAAAAATACTTTCTAACTTGAATGCTAAATTACTGTAATACCCCAATCAAAAACACTTTCTAACTTGAATGTTAAATTATTGTAATACCTCCAACTAAAAACACTCATTTTAGTATATCTTCTATATTTATTTATTATATTTATATTTTATGATATTAAAAATGTACACCTTTTCATATTGAAGGTAGTAACTTTTCAGAAGGATTGTAACTTTTTCAAAGAATTGTAACTTTTCAGAAGGATTGTAACTTTTTCAAAGAATTGTAACTTTCCTAAAGGTTGTGACTTTTTTGAAAAGTTGTGATAATTTTGATTATAAGGCACAATAAGCACAATTCATATATACTTCATATATTATTTGTTGGCTATAAATAGAGGAGTTCCTCTCATTTTTAAACATATGTAACTGAAATATTTAATTACTATAATATCCCTACTAAAAACACCTATAACTTGAATGTAAAAATATTATAATACTCCCAAACTAAAATCACTCAATTTAATCTTTTATATTATATATTTCTATTTATCATTTATTTATTATTTATTTATATTTATTTTATATTAAAAGCAAAAACATTTTCACATTGAATGATTGTGACTTTTCCAACAAATTGTGACTATTCTCAAGGTTTGTGATTTTTCCGATGAGTTGTGACCTTTATGAAAGGTTGCAACTTTTCTGAAGGGTTGTGACTTTTTCAAAAGGTTGTGATTTTTCCAATGATTTGTGACTTTTACGAAAGGGTTTAGCAAACATAAAAATTATATTTGTATGCTATAGCTATAGTTTGTATAATTGCGCTCCATAGCAAACTTTATGTTTGCTATGGAGCATCAGATTTGTATAAATCGTTGACAACCTCTCGTTTGTATAAATCGCTGGCAGCCTCTCGATTAAATTGTATATATATGTACCTACTATGTATATGTATCAATTATTGTGTTTGTATATCTGCATAAAATTTGAATTTGTATACAATTGAATCGAAATAAAACATTGTATATCAAATCTCTCTCGCTTTATACAACACAAATAATACATTGTAATTTGTATAATTTGTGTTTGTATAAAGTGAGAAAGAGAGAAAGACAAAAGAGAACTGGAAGGGGAAGATCTGTATTTGTATAATTATAAGTGTATAGGATGAAAATATATGTATTTGTATATACAGTTTTCTCTCGCTTTATACAAATACAATTTATACATTTGTGTTTGTATAAAGTGAGAGAGGCGAGGGACAGTGGCGAGCGAGATTCGCTGGGAGATAGGCGAATGACAACTGTTTGCTCTGGGTTACACAATTAAATAAAACTGTAGTTATAACATTTAATTTGAATTAATAATTTGCTATTTTATACAATTTTCCCTTAAATAAAAAGCATGGGGACTATAATTTGTGTAAATGAGAAACTTAAAATTTCCTATATAGTAAAGAATTATGATTAAAAAAACTTTTTCAATTCTAGATGGGTTGCATACGAAGTTGTCAAAATAAAATTAAAAGACATTTTTAATGATTTAACTTTTGATTTGAAGGTTTTTCATTCTTTACAGACATTTAAGATTTTTAACATGCGCATCATGCATAAATTTTATACTCCCTCCATTTCAAATTAATTGAATTGTTGAAACATTTTTCATTTTTCAAATTAAATTAATTATTCAATTTTCAAGACTACTTTAAGAATATTCTTCCAATTTTACCCTTCATTAGTTAGTATTGGAATTAGTTATTAATTAATATTTAGTTATTTTAATCATAAATTTGACAATAGTTAATAAGGGTAAAAATGAATAATTATGTCTAATTTATGTCTTAATCTTCTTTTCTTAAAGGTTGTGAAACACCTCAACAATTTAATTTATTTGAAATGGGGAGTATCAATTATTATATTTCTCATATGTCTAATATCTCACTTTTTTCTTATAGATGAAACAAAAGCATTATTAAGTAAAAATGTGTGGACTGTAATTTGTGTAGATGAAAAATTTGTATCTAGCAATATAGTAAAACTTTGTATTTTCTTTTGGTGTTGAAAGCTTCTGGTTCCATTGATATTGACTAAGATTTTTTTCATTAGCAATCTCATATATTGAGTTGAAAAATAAAAAAAATCATTTAGGATTATTCAGCTTATTAGAAGTATAATTAAAATATTTGTTGCTGAGCCGTGCAAAATAATAATAATTATATTTAGCTAAATAATATTTTTTTTAAACTGAAGGTATAGTTTTACTTTCTGATCATATATACTTACTTTTACGAGGAAATATGTCCAAAATATTAAGTCTTAATTATTTTAAAATAAAGTATGCTTAATTGATGATCATGACCTGATCAGATTTCCCTAAAACCAATTTTAATATTGTTAGACTATGTTTGATTTGTATATTCATTCACTTTTATATACTTGTTTATGATATATATGAGTTGTACTATATATATATTTATATATATATATGACACTATGTACAATACATTTTTTCAAGTAGGAAAAATTTATTGTAATCACAAAATAATAAAAAATGATTTTATTTTTTAAGATTGGGAGTATAATATAATTCTCTTTATTCCTTAATTATTTTCTTTAATTTTTCTCTGTTATTTGAGGACCACTAATAACATATTTTTCAAACATAAGTTGATTTGAACCTCCTTTAAATATATTTGATAGCGATATAAATTTTGAGAAAGATTGTATTTGATATCTTAATTTCTTTATGGATATTTCAGAATTAATTTATGAGATATTTGAGCAGTCCTCTTCAAGGAATATGGGTCCCTTTTAATAAATTTGAGCAAGGTTTAAGGTAAAGCAGCCTTCAATTTTCTTTTCTTTCTACTTAACCATCTCAAGTTTAATTAGAATGAGGACCAAAGTAGAACTATCAAAAAACTGTATAATTTTCCGTCATATAATTTTTTTTTAACTTATGATAATATTATTGTATCAGAAGTCATAATCAAGACTTTAAAATTTGTTTCTTTCAAATTCTAAGTTAGTGCACATTTTATAATTACTCCTTTATAGTTCAATGCTTGATGGAAAAAAAATCTTAGTACTTATTGAAGTAATTATGTATTTTTTAATCGTAAATTAATACGGATATACATGATTACCATGTCCCCCCCCCCCCCCTCTCCCCTCTCAAAAGGAATTGGATGATACATAATTTCGAAAGCTTGTATTTGTTCATTTTTAAATTTAATTGTGCATCAAATTTTTTGAACCTTTGAGAAGGATTTTCACAAATTATTATTCAATTATTCTTCTTATTGTGAAAAATATTTTGACGCAACGGTTAATTGATCTTAGATATATCATATATACACAATTTGATATACACATATAAAACATGTATCGATAAATTGGTATGAAAAAAATCTCAATAATTCTCTTACACTTTAAACTATTCACTTAGCTAGCGTTTGACCATAGATTTTTAAATATTTTGACGAATATTATTTGGGTGAAAATTTGGGTGAAATTTCATCATGTGCTTGGCCATAATATTTGTGAAACATATTTCACTTTTTTAGAAAAAATATGATTTATACCCATAAATTTTAAAAACTATCAAAACTAACCATAAGTTTGTATTACAAGTCAATTGAATCTTCGTTGCAACAAATAACAAGTAGTGTCCATGACACTGGAGCAATGTGGTAGTTTAGAGAGAGTGCAACAAGCATTATTCTATACATCGTGAAATAGACAGAGCATATGACTTTGTTAACCTGAGCCAATTCATCATTTTCATCAACAACCATATCATCGACTGAATATTTCATCACTACTTTGGTGTTCACGTAAAAAATTATGTAATACAACGCAAACAACTACTATAGAGGGTGTTTTTGTAAAAGATAAAAGTTTGGTGTAAAATTTAAATTATTAAAAAAATCCCAAATAATGATATTTGGCCCAAATACTAATTTTTTCTAGTACTTGGAAATTTAGATTATTTGCCAAATAATGATAAGTTATATGGACAAACACTATTTATTAAATTTCTTTCTAAATTTTACTTGATAAATCTATAGTCAAACGGATCCTAAATGGACTAGAAATATGAGTAATAATTATAATGTGTATATATAAATAATTAAAGTGATGAAAGTCACTTTCAAATTTGCATAGGATACCTTTGAGATGGAATATTTACGATGTCTACCTAGCAGATCTCTCTATATATGTGTATTGTATTATTTTATTAATAAAATAATTAGGATAAGCATGTCGCTTGTTGGGATCACCAAACACCTAATGAATCTTTCCACGTGAAGTGTTCTCTCCCCTCACTACTTCACCACTTTCCCAATCATTAACTTTCATCTATATTATAAAAAAATAAAAAAGTTGAATCAATTTTCATATCTAATTTATTTATTTGTATATCCACAGATCCAATACTAAAGAAATTACTGCCAAAACATATTAATTAATTATGAACATGCAACATAATTATTTGTTCCTAGCATGACTTGTGAAGAAGAGTGAAAGTTACATTTCTTTCTACTTGACTGCAGTGTACTGTGTAAGGAATGATAACAACTACTAGGTTAGTACAATACTACTTTTTCTAGTTTAAAATTAAATATAAGTTTTAAAATTATTTTTAATTATTTTCAATCTGTTTTTATGGAAAATATAAATAATTAAGAACCCCATTAACTAAAAACTAAATATGAAAAAAAATCCCGATAATTTTTCTAAAAATTTAAATAACTTGTTTAGAATTTAAAACACTGAAACAGAACTAGAAAATTCGACATAATAAAATGTTGAGGTGTGGGGATTTCCTTGTTAATCTTAACTCTTCCAAGACCATTAATACTGTTGGGGTTGGGTGGGTTGACCAAGGGATAGCGAGACAGGCATCGAGATCGAAAAAAAATAATGAACTTGAAATGTCAAATTTATAGATTTAATTTTTTTTGCTTACTCTTATTAGATGAGTAATTTTATTTTATTCTTTTAAAAAACTTGTTTTCTTAGATAAAAAATATTATGGCCAAAATCAATTATGATTTTTTTTTGAAAGCATTTTCTTAAAAATGTTTTCTACATTCATCCATAGTGTATATAATAGACAATAGTACTGGTAATATTTTATTTTAGCGTTATGTCTGTCCCAATGATTGTGGGCATATAATGTTTTCTTCCCCTGCCCTTTGTAAAAGTAATTTATATATACTCTAGGCTGACCTAATAATAAATCATTATACTTTTGAGCTACTTATAAACTACCCTTTCAATAATTTCCTCAATTAATAATATACATTTTGTTGTCTTTCTAATAACTCTTACGGTATGTTTGGTTATTTTTCCAGTCCAATAGGCCGTCCCTTGGAAAGTTGTTTTTTTCCACTTGTTAGCATGTGAGAAATGTAATACTATTATTTTCTATTTTACATAATATGAAATCTAGCAATCCAGTCACTCTACGTACAATAAATAAACAACTGGTTTAATTTGTCTCACCTTTTCCAGTCCTTTTAACATTAATATTTCAAAACTATTCAAAAAAAACGATGAACAAAGTCGTTATTATTTTATGAAAAATTGGTGTCAAATCGATGAACTGCGCAACATCGGTTTGGTCCTAATTACAAACCGATGAAAACTACTGGTGCTAATCAAGTCGTTATTAATGTTTTCATTGCTTGTTTCATTTTTCTCAATTGATTCTTCCTCAACATTTGGGATGAAAATTACCTCATCATCATCAACTTCTTTTAATATGTGTTTAGGATGTTATAGACTATTTTCTAACTCCACCTTCACTGGTTGATGAACAGTTGCCACATCGTTTTGGTATGCTGGTTGCACCCAATTTTTGTCTTCCAAAATTTAATTTAATTAATTACTGAGCTTTTTCAATTTCAAACAATTTGTTATTTTAGAAATTTTAAAATATGTTCTTAAGATTAATTTCAAGGTAATTTTGCAATTTTCCAACAATAAGTTTATATAATTTTCATTTTAAACAAATAGTTGGAAAATTAGTTTATCAAAAAATAGTGATTAAATTAAGTATGCATTTTATTCTTCTAAAAGCTCAATTAATTGCATAATTAGTTTTTATTTTAAAATAATTAGGTTTTATATCAAAATAATTATTTTACATCGTTAAAGTTAAGAAGCTCAATAAATTAATGAAGTATAATTTATCTAGTTCCCGTTGTATCAACTTTGTATCAATTCGAGTCAAAATCAATTTGATGAAAATATAAATAAACCCCGGTCCCTCAAAATTCATTCATACCATTTTTAGATTATTATTCTCAAAATAGCCCAACACCCGGATCCTATTTTCTTTCGAGCAACTTTTACATATAGCAAACATAAAAATCATATTTGTATGTTATAGCTATAGTTTGCATAATTGCGCTCCATATCAAATTTTATGTTTGCTATGGAGCTTTTGATTTGTATAATTCGCTAGATACATCCAATTTTATACAAATTGTTCAGTTTTGTATATATTTATTTATACATTGTAATTTGTATAATAAGATCTGTATTTGTATAATTATAAGTGTGTGTGTATATATATATATTTGTATTTGTATATACACTTTTCTCTCGCTTTATACAAACACAAACACATTTTATACATTTGTATACCGAATGGGTAATTGTATACCAAAAATGACTAATTGCATATCGAACCAGATGGCAAAAAAATGGAATATTTGCTGTGAATTACAAATAAAATAAACTATGACTATAACATTTAATTTGAATTAATAATTTATTATTTCATACAATTTCCCTTTTTTTTTCTTAACTTGGGCCACATACCAAAACACCTTCTATATACTCCTCTCTTTTTCCAAATCCACGCCCTTTTGTTGTATATTCATATAAATTTCATACAGAATCTTTGTTGTAAATCATTATTAATTAAGGATGTTATCTGTGATCCACGAGAGTTAACTAAAACCTACCTCATAGAATAATAATTTCTCACTATAATATAGTAATTATATCTATTAAAATATTCATATATTTTAAAACTTCTATAAAATAAATATATACACAAATATATCATAACTAAAGAATTATTCCATAAATATCTAACACATATTAGAAAGGTCATACAATTTTTTTTCGTTTCAAATTCTAATTTAAATCAAATGCTTTTGAATCACACACAATGTTACAAAAAAAAACTCTAATTTAGGCTCTTAAGCCTTCAAAACGGAAAGGAGGACAAACCACAAATACCAGAGATGTTACACATAATACTTCTCTGATTGATAACATTCTGGTTCTTTTGAATTTCCATATGAATCTCCATATTTGGATTTTCTCTTAGTTGTTCTTGTCCAAGCATAATCGATGTAATTTTTTGAAAAATTCATGAATATTTAAGACCATATTCATAAAAAATGGAACTCTCATCCAAATTCATGTATCTCCTCAAATTCTGTCTATGTTTGTATGAAACTCATGATAATCGTTTATTTATCTCCTTAAGAATCTTTTCATGCAAGTTAATTTCATTTTATGAGTTTGCCACCTAGGTTCTCGCATCCATCTGACTTAAATCTGTGAGTTATCGAGAAACTTGAGATAACTGTTGAAATATATACTACGAACCATATGTTTTAGTTTTTTAGATATGTATTTATTATAGAATAATTATTTATTCAGTTTTAATAGATCATATATTCGCTTATGATGTTTATATTACGTATATAGTAGATGATTAAGTATATAGAGTTTTAGCTTATACACGGAGGATTAAAACATCAATTCTTATAAGTATAAAGTTTTTTGTTCACAATCTAAGATGGAAATTGGACATGTCATCGGTACGAATGTAGCACAAGATTATATATAATTTATCTTGATTATGAAAGCGATATAGTTCCAACTTCTTGTGCTAGTGCATTTGTATGTGTTGAACAAGACCGAGTAGAGATAGTTCTGTTAGATTGATTGACAAAAACATCTTCTCTAAACTGTTAAATGTACTTATATTCTTAATCCTAATATATATATTGTCACGCCCCAAGCCTACACCCTAGACGCGACTGGCACTCGAGAACCATTGCTGGATCCAACTCTTAGCGGAAGACTTTCTCAATAATAGATAAACTCAAAAGTAGAAACTTTACTCATATTCTTAAAATAAATAAATCATAAATGTGTTAAAACACTCACCAGACAAAAGAAGCAACCCAAGTCTAGAACATTAACAAATGAAAATGAAACAAACTTCTCAAAACTCTACTATCTATGGAGCCTCTACTAACTGAGATGGACGTTGGGACAAGACCCACGAAATCTTAATAAACAAAACTGAAATGTAAGCTCAATGTGAAATCCTCAGGAAAGTAAGGAGACTCACCAAATCTTAGTTGGAATACGAATGGATCAACGGAGCGCCAATTGCTGCTCTTGATTACCTGTATCTACATCATAAAAAGAAGCAGACCAAATGACATCAGTACATTGAATGTACGAGCATGTAAGGGGAACACTGAACATAACATAACAACTTGAACTTTGAAAGAAGGAAACATACTCAACTCAACTCAACCTCAACTCATGGATACTTAACTCAATACAATATAAAAGCAACAATAAAGATGCAGTTTATATAAAACATTTAAAAACAATATACAACAACTCAATGTATTTAAAAATGCAATAATAGTATTATGTCTTTTAGTATAGTTTTATGTGTCGTCTAATTTATCAATTATATTATTTGCAATTGTAAACTTTCGCATGATGCCCTAATCACTTTCGAACCCAACAGTTCTTCCTTCAGATTCCATAACAACACCAAAAGCACATAGATTCCACCAATAAAACATGAAGAGTAAAATCAAATATGAACAATTATTATCCCTAACACACTAAACTAAAATTAAAAAAAAAATAGAAAGCTAAAGACAACTTCAGAGGTTATTCTACAGGATTGAACTGTGTAAAATGATGGTCTCCAAGAAGAACCTAAGGTTAATTCAGAAATTTTCTTTCCTCAATTTTCAACTATGTCAAACGAATATATTCTAAAATTTCAAGGAACAGAGGATTTGAGAATGAAAAAAAAAACACTTTAAAGTACACATGTTCAAAGAAGAAGGATAAAAAAATCAATACAAACCATCAATCTAGAAAAAAGAAAAGGGGTAAAATTGAGAATTTTCAATTTAGTACAACTAACAAAATTTCTTGTACAACTCTAAAATGCAGTGTTAGTACACCCACACTCTCATTTCTAAATAAGACTAGATGGGGATGCCCGTGCGTTGCACGGGCCCAACATGACTATAATAAAAAATTTATTGTACAACACTGTATAATATAGTAATTATTTATTTATACAAAAAAGGGCCTAAAATACCCTTAAAGTATTAAAAATGGTACACAACTACCCCTCATCCACCTATTGGCTCCCAAATACCCTCCCCATCCACCTATTGGCTCACAAATACTCTCCCCATCCACCTTTGGGTCCAATTTTAGCCACTTCATTAACGAAGCACCATTTAAAATAATTAAATAATCCTTATAATTATGTGGCGCTCAACCATTGGTTGCAATTTAACTATTTAATATAATTTTAAACCCACCCATTTTAAATAAAATCTACCCCAATACTTATTAAATTCGCCGCACCAATAAAAAAAGAACCCAACTAATAAAACATAACCTTAAAACCTTCTTTCCCAAATTTACACTTCATTTCCCCAACTCTTTTGTGAAATCTTGAAAGTTCTTCAAATCGGTATCTTTTTCTGGTAATGCTAATTGAAGATTTGGGGAATGGCTAGTGATAAGATTCAATTGGGTCAGTTCATTTATGTCTATGATGGAATAAGAAGATGTGTCATCTGAGAGTGATTCAGTTTGGAAGATGGAGTGTAAATTTGGGAACAAAGGTTTTAGGGTTCTTTTTTATTAGTTGGGTTCTTTTTGTATTGGGGTGAGCATGTTTAATAAGTATTGGGGCGGGTTTTGTTAAAAATGGGTAGGTTTAAAATTATATTAAATAATTAAATTACAACCACTGGTTGAGCGCCACGTAATTAAAAGGATTATTTAATCATTTAAAATGGTGCTCCGTTAATGAAGTGGCTAAAATTGGACCCAAAGATGAATGAGAAGGGTATTTGTGAACCAATAGGTGGATGGGGAGGGTATTTGGGAGCCAATAGATGGATGAGGGGTAGTTGTATACCATTTTCAATACTTCAAGGGTATTTTAGGCACTTTTCGGTTATTTATATTATGTGCAAAGTGTTCACATCCAACAATCAATCCAGAGTTTCAGCTTGCTTCTTGTTTATATATATGTCCCAACTATGTGGGATATCAAGAGTTCAAGCAAGAAACTGCATTGTGGTGCTTAGAAAATAAAAAAAATCAAGTTCTCTGCTTATTGCTTCTTGTATATATCAAAATATTGATATCCACTCACTTACCACCAATTCAAAACTCACAGATAAAAACATATGCAAATGGGTCCATTTTTATGTTAACATTGTCTATATACTTGAAAAATTAAAGATTACCAAACTATGATACTAATCTTATTACCCAAATCAAATTTATGGATCAGATGAATTCCAAGAATTAGCTATTGATCCACCAGGACAGTGGACTAAAAATTCAACATGCAGCTAAAAGGATTGAACCATTGTAAATACATATTCTAAAGAATCGTACATTCTAATGCCATTTTTCTTTCATATCCAAGAAATTGGAGCATGTATATTGAGAGATTAATAAATGAATAACTCTACTATTATACATATAAATATATTTTCAACATTACAATCACAAAAATCAAGTTTAGGTAATTAAATTCATGTGCACTTCCATGATGGAGAGATGTAGTTGATGTGCTGTAGCAAAATATATATTCCTTTTAATATAATTTTGCTTCTTTCGCTCTTGACTACATTCTTTACACCACTGCAATAAAAGAAGAGAACGGCAAAGAGGTAAAATATTAATTTAAATGAAGCATAGTAAACATACCCTAATAAACACGACATATGTAAGGGTCATAAGTACATATAACACAAAATATAAAATAAGAAAGCAAAAAATTAGATAAGTTAGAATGTTTAGAAAAATGTAGAGATAATTAGAAGCTTAAAACTTAACTCTTTATTTGTAGCTTCATACCATGTAGTTGGAAACAACATTTCTCAGCTTGTGTCTCCTACCTACTCGAGGTAGAGGTAAGGTCTGCGTACACTCTATCCTCTTAAACCCTCTTTGCAGATCCATACCAGGTAAATGATATATATAAAACCCATTAGAAAATTAGTTACCTTAACCCTAGAATCTATTTTGCAGTAGAAAATACATGAATGCAGAAAGTTATCTAGGGATACAACATGTAGATAGTCTTCAGTTAAAATGCCAAACACGTTGATGACATCAGATATGTGTAAAAAGTCATTACATTAGCCAGAAATATATTTAAGTATTTCAAAGAATATATATATTCATAACCGAAAGCACCAAGAAGGTGTTACAATATACAAATTAAAATAGATAGACGCATTATTGAAAGAGCAAGGGAGAAAGAGCGTCTTTACCAGCAAGGAGAAACGACATTTCAAGCCTGAAGCGACACTCTCTCTCCCTCTTTCAGTGATGCAAATCACAAAGTTTGAAAGAGATGTCAAAAAGTTTGAAGTGAGAATAACAGAGATGCAACATGTTGTTGACGCGAATTAGCAGCATATACACGTGTTTAATGGCCAATAAGATAGGCCCAGGGGCCAGGCAACACACCAGAATAGAACAAAAAAGCACCAGAAATAATGATCAACACAGATTCTCTATTTGTATGAATGTCATCGAGATTGCTCCTAATAAAATGTCAAAAGCCTAAGTCATTTTTTTGTGTGTTCTGTTCACCCATTTTAGTACTTGCAAAGCTTGAAATTTGAAGTAGAAAATTTAAGAAGGATGAACAATGAAATTGATCAAATCATTAGAATTTCTTAGAATTTGAAGAAGAGTGTATTTTCTTCATAAGAGTATTGACGGGAGCAAATTTTTTTGTTAAATTAATTAAGTAAAAATATCTTAAAAGGGAGTACGAAGCTGAATTTCACACGCTAATGACAACAAGGTGTTAGTCTTTGCTAGTCCAATCACAACAACATACAAAGATTTTATGTTAACTTCAACAAAACAAACCAACACCAATCAATAATACATACATGTGCAAGGAGAAAATGTCAATGCTTATAAGAGTTTTATTTTTATCTGCCTGACCAGTTGGTTAATATAGTAGGAACGAAAAAGGGACAAATCTATATTTTAGTTTTGAGATTTAGAATTGATATACCTCATTAGAAAAGTGAGGAATATCTATCATCGTCATCTAACAAATAAAAAATATTTACGCTTTCGTTAACAAACTCATATTTAGTGAAACCATTAATCAAAGGGAAACAAAAACTATAGGAATTTCTTCAGCAAATTGACTATGTTCAAGTAAAATAACAAAGCTAGTAGTGTAAAGAAAAAACATAATGGCTACAAGTAAAATTGAGAAATAAAATTTGTGAGTACCAATTTTTTCCATGGAGGAGGTGTAGGAAGCTCCACCGACAAAATTTCATCATTATGTGTCTCCTTCTTCATAGGATTGCCATCCTTAAAATTGACAAAAACAACATTTAAACTTTGTTTCCACCAAAATTCACAAAGAAATTAAGACTTTAAATTCAATCAAAGTTTATGCTGAGCATCTATCTAGCTAGTTGCAGTAAAGAGGTTCTCTTGTTGCTTAAGTTGATTGATTGTCTGATTGTACCGCCATGCCGTGAAAGAGATCGACCACACGTGCGACGTAGCCAACTTTCCAGGACAAATGAGTCTTTTTAGGTAATACATAGAAAGCCACAATTTTTTTCTCCTTACACTGCAATAACTTTGTTTTGTTCTTTTAAAAGTTACCTGAAATGAGTATTACTTAAAGAAGAAAGAAGCCCAAGATTAAGTAAGATAACAGTCATAAACAGGACTTAAATGTCAAAGTTACAATCTCTAATAAAACAAAAGAAGAAATATAAAAAATCTAAGATTGAGCAAGTTAGCAGTCAAAAACAGAAATTAACATAGCAGTCATATATGTTGCAAAACACTTACTTAAAAATAATATTGTATAACAAAAGATGAGCAAACACCTTGGATGAGTAATTTTGCACTTGGTAAAATAACTTGTGAAGAAAAGAAAATAATAAATTAAATAAGAAGAAATGTACATGCATGTCGTTACTCGATTCGAGATCATCTATTGAGCTCATAAATTCACCCTCATAGAGAGATTTGAATTTTCTAACTTAAAATTTATCTTTTGAATCTTGATTTTGCAATAACAGATATAAATAACCAATAACTCTCTTTAGCCGAGAAAATAACATTATGTTCTATTTAAGTAAAAATGAGACGACTTTGAAGTAAAATTTAAGTTCTAGAAATGACTATCATGAAAATTGCAATGGAGAGAAGAAGAGTAAAGCGGAAGGTGTGAGAGTCAATATGAATTGAGATATTTCCTGCTTTTTTTTTTTGACATAAAAAACGTGCTACACGTGTACAGAAAGCAATACACATTACACACTTGAGAAAAAGTAAAAGTAGTTGAAGTTACTATTTTAACCCTACTATTTATAGTATAAATTATCTTGCCTTTTGTACCACAATTTAATGCTATGTTTGTCCTCCCAACTCTCACTTATTAATAAGGATAAAATAATAATAAAATAATAAGAGTAATAAATAAATAATAAATAGATTCTATGTATAGTTAAATCGCTATATCTTTTAGTAGAATAGGTAGATAGATTTTCTATTGCTTCATTATATATTTTGGGTCAACGATAAATTGATTAGCATTTAGTAATTGATATATCAGGACCAAATCAATCTACTCTACTCCTTAATACTATTTCGGTCATTTTCTTAGTTAGCAACCTATTTTGCCGTTTCCCGAAAAAAATATAATAAGCCACAAAAACTATTTTTTAATACTCTTTCAATAAATCTCTGTTAAGTACTTAATACTTTTATGTCAAGACGAAAATGAATAATGTGTAGATTCTAGAATGCAAGGTTTTGTGTGTGCTACAATGAGCAGACCATTTACTACTGCCGCCTTGGTAGTTCCGGTCACCCACTCTCTTCTTCCTCGTCATCTCCGCCTCTCAAATCTGCCTCCATCTCTCACTGCAACAACCGACACTAGTACATTTCGCCGACGTTTCTTCTCGCCGTACAATTTCCGACCTGTTTCCGGTCCGGTGACAGCCGGTTTAGGTGGTTTTGATGTTATCGGTGATGGTGGTTCAATGCTTCAGGATGCTGGAGCGACGGCTTTGGTTATCGCCGGTGCTTATGCTTTCGTCTCCACTTTTGATTTCTTATCCGAGCGGAAGCTAATTGAACAGGTCTTCTATCTCTCTCTTACTCACAAACACAGTTAGTATTATACTGTATTGGATTGACAAATATGTCATGAGTGTACAATCTGATTTGATTTTACTTAGCAGGGTACAGGACCTTAGATAAGGTGTGAGTATGTGTGATAACAATCTTTTATTCCATCAAAATCAGATTCAGCACTAGCTTAGAAGTTTCTACTGTTCATGAAAACTTTGTGAATTTGTTTCTTACCTGGAATTACGACAAGTAATTTCCACGGATTGCTTCTAATTGGGTTTGGTCTTTGATTTTTTCTCGTTTTGCTCATTTAATGAAAATTTGTGACCAAAGTGTCATTATGTATGACCTTATTTGGCAATATATAAGTTTAGAGGACTTGTCCCACATAAATTACGTAGGAAAAAGTTTTTAAGTGTCGTATCACCTAAATGTTGGGTTTGGTAAAGTGTTTTTCTCTAAAAGATGCAATTTGAATAACCTTTTTTCACATTGAATGGATTGTGACTTTTTCAATGATCGGTGACTTTTTTGATTAGTTATGAATTTATTATCAAGACACAATGAGGTGTATTTTTGGAGAGGAAATTAGAATTTGGCAATAAAAAGTTAATGCTGAGTTTTCTACTACCTAACTCTTCAAAATTGGGCTTATTTTAATTGTATTGACTTGGTCTCTCAAGAAATGTAAAACTGGAGTTGCCCATGTTCTATGCATTAGCTTTGGTACACTATTTCAACCCTATTGTGTATTGAAGTGTGTATTATTAATACATGAAATCCGTTGTATTAGTAATACAAGAGCTTTGATTCATGCATTAGCTTCATTAAAGATTTAATTACCCCTCAAAATCTTTTATGCCATATTTGTAGAGGGTATCTTAATAAATAAATATTTTTATCAAAAAATTATGCAATGTATACTACTCCCTCTGTTCAACAATAGTTGTCTACTATTGACTTGGCACACCCCTTAAGAAACTATAAATAGAAGGGTTATTTTACTATGTCATCCTTTGAATATAATAAATACAATGTCTTGAAAATTTAATAGGAAAATGACTATAATTAATGATAAGGGTAAATTAGGAACTAAGTGTAAAATTATCCATGGATTTCATAAAGTGGACAAGTATTGTTGGACATTTATTTTTAGTATAGTGGACTTGGTCTCTCAAGAAATGTCAAACCAGAGTTGCCCATGTTCTATGCATTGGCTTTGGTACACTATTGAACCCTATTGTGTATTGAAGTGTGTATTATTAATACATGAAATCCATTGTATTAGTAATGCAAGAGCTTTGATGCATGCATTAGTTTGATTAAAGACTTAATTACCCTTCAAAATCTTTTTTTTTAAAAAATATTCTTTGAGGGTATCTTTATAAATAAATATTTTTTTCAAAATATTATGCAATGTGTACTATATTTAATACGCCAAGCCAAAAAAATGCATAAGAATTAATCTTTACATAATTAATGCAAGCATAACTCATACAAGCATTAGTAATACACTCTATTTCTTATACACCCTACCAAACTTACACTAAAAGAATTATTCTGGCCTTTCTACTAATCTGCACTTTCTTATTTTTAGCAATTCCTCTTCCTATTTATTTTATTTAATACAACTTTGCCTCAATCCTAAATTTGTTGGGTTAGCTATATGAATCCTCTATATCCGTTCCACTCCATTTGATCCTTTCATTCCATTATTTATTTGTCTATCGAATGATTTGACTAGGAAACTTTCAACAACTTGTGGATTGACGGGTTGAGAACCATGAGGTTTCTGGTTCAAATCTCTAGGTGGATAGAGTTACCTTAGTACCTGTTATTGGGGGAAGGCAGGTATCCCGTGGAATGCTGGTACGGACACCACATTTATCAAAAAATAATACTCCCTCCGTCCCATTTTATGTGGCACCATTTCCTTTTTGGTCAGTCCCAAAAAGAATGTCACATTTCCTTATATGGTAAGTATTTAAAGGTACAATTCCTCTTTTACCCTTGTTGGTCCCACTTAATATTAAAGATAGTACTCCAATACATTTATGAAGAGAGAGAAAAGTGAGTCTACTTTTTAAAGGGTAATTTGGTAAACATTTCAAAGTCTTCATTTATTTATTAAACTCCGTGCCCGGTCAAATGTTGCCACATAAAATGGGACGGAGGGAGTAATAGGGAAAGCGACCTATCAAAAATAAAATAGAGAAACGGCGAGACATTTTAGGCATGAAGCAAAAGCTCACAGAAATTAGAACATTCTATGAATACTTAAGATACTCTCTTTTAGGAGCGAGGAGGGAGAAAGGAAAAAGATAGAGGGATTGTGGTCTTGTGTGATGTCAGCACTAAAGGTTCTTATAAGACATTATAATGATCACTTGATTTTCATTGTCCATTCATTGAAACAGAACTTGAGCAGAAAGCTGGTCCACATATTGTCTGGTCTGCTTTTTATGGCTTCCTGGCCAATTTTCAGGTATTGTTATGTCATTATTGATGAATACAGATCCATCTTTGAATGTTCTTACTGATGATTTAGATTTTAGATTAGTGCATCAGGATGGGCTCGCTACTTTGCTTCTGTAGTTCCACTTACAAACTGCTTGAGACTTGTGATTCATGGCCTATCTTTGGCTACTGATGAGGGGCTTATAAAATCTGTTACTAGGGAAGGAAAGCCAGAGTAAGTTCCCTTTCCCGCCTCGTTCAACAGATACATGGCATTGATTCCTCTCTTACGTTTCAGCCATTTCCTCGCAGAGAATTGCTCAGAGGGCCTCTATATTATGTTTTAGTGTTAATTTTGAGTGCGGTTCTCTTTTGGCGTGAGTCACCAGTTGGAGTAATTTCATTAGCAATGATGTGTGGTGGTGATGGTAAGAGCTGAAGCTCATATCACTTGGTCTATGGTGAGAATTTTTTACACTTTTTTGTTTTTTAAACTTTGTTCTATGTAGGAATCGCTGATATTGTTGGAAGAAGGTTTGGGTCCACAAAATTACCTTATAATAACCAGAAAAGTTGGGCTGGTAGCCTCTCCATGTTTGTTCTCGGTTTCCTGGTATCGGTTGGGTAGGTTTTGGTCCTTGTGCTGTTTGTTTGTGTTTAGATATTGAATTTATGCTGATACTAGACTTTTTCATATGGTGAAAGGATGCTGTATTACTTCTCAGCGTTGGGATATTTTCAGTTGGATTGGGTTTCAACTGTAGAAAGAGTAGCTTTGGTGTCATTTATAGCAACTATGGTGGAGTCTCTCCCTATTACTGGAATGGTAGACGATAACATTTCTGTTCCTTTGGTAAGCATGGTTGTAGCATCATTGGCTTTTGCTTATTAGAATGTTGTTATCTTCCCGGGACTATGCTGTCATTGAATAAGTTTCTTACATAATTCCTGCTTTATCTTCTTCTTGTGGTGCTCTTATGTATATCCTCAAGTGGTTCTTTGATGCCCAAACATATCAATTAGTGAAGGTAACACAGGTTTAAGCATCTGTTTTAAGTCTAAAAAACTACAAATAATCCAAAAATTATAGTTTAAAATTTCTCATCTTTTTTTGGCTTATCAGCAAAAAGTTATAAAATAAGCTCTAGTGGTATGAAAATCATTATTTCCATGCTTCTAAGATTCAAAATGTGGGATAAAGTACTGTACTCTTTGAGAATAATAATTAAGGACAATAACGAAATATAAAGATATAGGAAGTCTGGAAATGGCAGAACAACAAAAGCAATTACTTCCAAGACTTCAAATCAACGAGAAAATCAGCAGCATCGTATTGTAATTAGAACCTCCACACCAATGGTGCAAGAAAGTAAGGTTGAGTGTAATGAACACGTTTATTCAGCAGCATCGTCCACTGATCATAAATGAAGTGATGACAACAGTCGGTCTTATACTCTCTATACCCTCAGTAAAATTCTATGAGTAATTTTGAGTGAAAAATGAGAGTTTTTTTGGTTTTGCAAATTCTGAAATTCACCTTCAATGTATGTTTTAAATTTTTTTGGTCAAATGTATTGCATGAAAAGTGAATATAATTCATGTCTAAACACCTTAAACTTGCTTTCACAACCAACCAGGACAAAACATATACTAGTCAGACATCATTTTATCCAAAATATTATATCTAAAGGGGTTGTTGATGTGAATAAAGTGTCTACACATGATAATCCAGGAGTAACGATGACCAAGACAATTCAGACCAATAAGTTTAGGCATTGCTTAGACTTGATTGGTGTGAGTTGTACTCAGTAAGCCTTATGGAGGGTTGGGAGCAAAGCAGAGAGGCGTTATTTCAATTGACGAAAGGAATTCAAGCCAAGTGGATGATTTGTTTATTATGTCTTGAATTTTTTCTTGTAGGAAACTATAACTCCTATGAGTTTAGGAGACCCTTTGTCCTAATAGGTTAGGAAAAGGAAAATATTGTCCTTGTAGCATTGGGAAAACTTTTTCCTTGTAGGTTTGGGACTACTTGGGATCTATATATAGGGGATATAGTTGGAAATTCCAAGGCATGGTACATGATACACAATGTAGTCCAAAGGCTTGAAAGCATTGCAAGCTTCTTCTTTTCTTTCATAATGAAAAACTTTCTCTACTTTTACTGGGAGGAGTAGGCCTAATTGAACCTCATTAAATCATTGTGTTGTTCTTCTTCTCTATTTTCTTTGTTTGTAATTATGTGCTAGTTAAAACATGTCATCCTAAAGATCAATTGCAAGCATGTTGCACTCTATCAAAATACGTACTACAATCTCATTATCATCAGATTCAATGGAACCCTAAGAAAACAAACAAATATTTAGTGGAACACCAATTTGTATCAACACAAAATAAATCTATAATATGTGTAGAATGTTTGACCTTTCTTCCCATAAAGTCAATCTCTAGTACATAACTTCGCCTGTAGGTAAAATAGAACTCGTAAATTTTACAATAATACGACCTTCAATGCTAAAGATAGATTTAAAGGCTAGTATGATAATAGGTATGCTCAAGACGCCCCTTGCCATCAATGAGAGTTCAAAAATACCTTAGTCTATTTTCCTTCCAATGGGCACGTATATCCAAATTTGAATTTACTTTACGGTCAAGATTCGGCTCCTCCAAGTACAAATTCAGTTTTGTTTTGTTTTATTTTTACTACACCCCAGTCCCCAGTTGGTTATCAAACTCTTCAAGTTCAATCCCTCATTTCATTACTAGTTTTCCCCGTCAAGGAAATTGAGGTTGAAGGTACATAATATTCTTTGAATAACAAATGTAAATGATCTTTAACAATTTTTACCTTTGCTTCAACAGTCTTAAGATCAATTTTAGAGAAGATAAATTTCACAAACTTAAGCTTATATCAAGGATCGAGAATAATGGTTAGTGATAAGATCATATTGTAAGATTTCCAAGATTGTTTGGAATGATGTAGCTATTTCACTCATAATTGGATAATAATTTCCTTTTTCTTCCTCTAATAACTTCTGAATTTTTCACACGTTATGTAGATACAAATTAGCAGCTGGATATTGGCTTCCAGAGAACAATGTAGTAATGTTATAAAATGGTTTAAAAAATTAAGCAATCTTCTCTACCCTTTTCCATTCCTCCTCAGAAAGAACATGTCAGTATCAATCAATTTATATTAAATATAAGCTTGTTGGTAGAGGATCGCACTTTCAAGCATTAGATGGGTGGAATTCCAACATGTCTCCTTCCGAATGTTTAACATATTCTCTAATCTTTACATAGTTGCATTAGCTTTCTCCAAACCCACCTTCACAATTAAATTCAAGATATAGTTTCCACAACGAATATGAAAGAACTTTCCGTCACAAACTAGTTTTTGCATGTTCTTTTAAATTAATTACCATACCCCTATTACAAGTAGCGTTATTCAAAGTAAGAGATAATTTTTTTTTCAATACCTCATTCCTTAATGAACTCAATTAGTAAATGACCCAAAATAACACAAGAATATGAAGGGGCCACATGAAGAAAAATCAACACTCTTTTTTAAAGAATTCCATTCAAATCAACATAATGAGCAGTTAAACACATATATCCATTTGACCCTAGAGAAGTCCACATGTCTGAAGTCAAACACACTCTACTAAGAATCACTGCAAGCTCATTTTTTAGATATTCTTATCATACGTCTTCAAAATATCAGACTTTCCGGTATTTCTTGAAATGATTTTCACAGTTAGATTTAAGTATAAATGGATATTCCTATTTTCTTGATGTTAGCCAAAGCTGAAAGGATAATTATGCTTTAGAATGACCACATATACTTTCTCACGATAAATTGTTTAATCAATTGATTTATGCTCTTGTGCTTTGTCTAAGTGTAAATTGATATGCCGTTTCATATTTGAAGTTCCAGAAATAAAGTCCGCTAAAAAGATCTTCTTACAGATCTTACATTGAGCTTTTAACCTTTCATTACTTGTAGCATGAGGCAATTTCAGAAAAAAAAAAAATTCAAACATTGGAAGTTTATTTTTTTGCTCATACTGTAGGGACTGATGAACTAATCTCACAAGATTCCTCATTATTCTTCATTGACATCTTTTCCTAACATAAATAAAAATCTCATATACAAAGGACAAACCAAAAAAGGTGTCAAAAACATGAAATTAATATTTTGTAAAAAAAAAAAAACTCAAACATGAAATTTAATATTCTATTAAAAAAAGAAGGGAAAACTAATTACTAACTGAGCGCCACTACGGAAAACCTAACCCTGCCTAGTCAATCGGAAAATACGGCCACACCGGTCGCTGGTCAACCTCCTATAATGGAGGTAGGGCCAGCGACAATCATCCCTAATCCAAACAAACAAACCTATGCTAAATCCATAAAGCCACCACTATCACAATGTAAATCACTACGGTTGAAGCAGATTGCATATCTACATGGGGAACCACGTATCATATGGGAGGAAGAAGAAGTCGATCAGATGATCATTAATGAGGATTTACAATATGCAGTTATTGGTAAATTTTCATATGGATAGCCGGACATTCAAGATCTAAGGACGCTAATTCCCAAACAATGTGATTTGAAAGGGGAGGTGAATATTGGACTACTGAGTAATAGATATATTTTGATGAGGGCCACTTTGTTGGAAGATTACGTTAGCCTCTTATCAAAGACACAATTCTATATTACACATAAAAATTGGTCCTACCCAATGCAAACTCTCAAGTGGGATCCATTATTTAATCCAGAAAAGGAAACATCGATTGCTATAGCGTGGATATCTTTTCCATCACTACCACCAAATTTTTTTGGGAAGGAAGCAATGTTCTCATTAGCTACTGCAGTGGGGAAACCTTTACAGGTGGACATGGCAACTCAAAACAAGACGAGACCTAGCTGTGCTAGGGACAAGGTGGAGGTGGATTTGATGGGGGAATTCCCAAAAAGAAGTAATATAGGAATGAGGAAGAAGACGGGGGAAATCAATGAAAAATGGATCACCATTAAATATGATTATGTTCCAAAGTATTGTAAAACATGCAAGCTACAAGGACACAATGAAAAGGAATGTTTCATTATACATCCAGAATTATATCCAAAGGAGGAAAATGAAGAAGAAAACAAGAGAGAGGATAAGAATACTGGAGGGGAGATGAAACAAGGAGTAGAGGAAATAGAAAAGTCAAGAAAAGCAAAAGAACCCAATGCTTTTCAAAAACAAAAATGGAAAAATCGCACATAAAGGGAGTATTTACGCATGGTAAAGGGGAGCAGGTATGTAATCCAAAATAATAACAAAATGGTCAAGTGGTAACCACCAATAAGTTTGAAGTTATGGATGACACAGAAACTGTACCAAAGGAAGGAGAGATTAAGAATGGGGGAGAATTAATTAACAAGGAAAATACAGCACATGATACTACAGGTCAGGATGAGACACTGGAAGAAAGGAAGGAAAAAATCAAAACTCCTATGATTTCTAAATCAAAAGGCAGTAATGTATAGATGCTTATAGTGGAGTGAAATATTCAGTTAACAGAGATAATAGAGCCCTAAGTTCAGAGCCATCATGTGTGCAGATTATAGAAAAGGAAGGGGGGATAAATCAAACGACTAAGGAGAGGCAGATTGATATAGATGACGATCCACACACAGTTCAAGAGGAGGGACAAAGTCAGACAGGGGAATCAGATACACACAACTTAATACATGAGATAGTGAAGGCACCAGCTATAGATAAGCTGACAGAATAAGAAAAGAAGAAGAAAAAAGATACTGAAGAAGATTAATGCATGGAGAGAAACATTGAGACTATAGGGCGAGAATGGGACTTGTCACCAAGGCAAATTAATCAGTTATAGGGGAAAAACTACAAACACAATCACAAATTAATACAAGGAGCAAGAAGGGGTCAACATCCACCATTAATCAATGATTAATAAAGTACTTTTCTGGAATATTAGATCAGTAAGAACTCAAAAATCTTTTGAGAGACTTATTGACCTACATAGGAGGTATCACTACTCATACATTGCTCTTTTATAGCCTTTTCAAAATCCAGTAGAACTCGAGAGGTACAAAATCAGATTGGGAATGCCCAAAGCAAAGGTGAGCAGCTCAGCAAAAATTTGGATTTTCTGGGAGGATGATTAGGAAGAACAAGATTATAATGATACTGGACAACAACTCACAGTCAACTTCCTAAAAAGGGGAACCACTGATGTTTTCAGTGTTACAACAGTATACGCAAGGTGCAATGCATTGGAAAAATTGGAATTGTGGGAATCTCTAGAGGATATAGCAGGCAGCATGCAGAAGCCATGGTTGGTTGGTGGAGATTTCAAAACAATAAGGAATGACTCAGAAAAACAAGGTGGATTGCCAGTAACTCAGTTGGAAACCATAAACTTCAACCTATGTATCAGCTCGTGTGTCAGCTTCAAGGGAAGTTCATTCACTTGGTGGAATGGAAGAGTAGAGGCAGAATGCATTTTTGAAAGACTAGACAGGGTTTTTGGGAATGAAGAGTTCACGAGTCTACTACCTAACAGTGAAGTTCAACATTTGATCAGACAACGGTCAGATCATGCACCACTACAGGTCGTATGTAACACATCACAGGAACATGTTCTGAAACCTTTTAGGTTTCTAAACTTTTGGACAAAGCATGAGAATTTCAAAAAGTTAATTGCTGATGTATGGTAGGAGGGATGGATTACTGGTAATCCTTTTACAGTGGTGCACAGTAAGATGAAAAAAGTAAAGCTGGAATTAGCAAAATGGAGTAAGAAGACATTTGGGAATGTTTTCAGTACATAGCTACCTTAGAAGATGTGATCAAAATGAAGGAGATTCAATTGGAGATGGCACCTACAGAGAGCAACATGGCAGAACTTCACAAGGCAGAGACAGACATTAAAAGATACAAGCATATATAAGAAGAATATTGGAAACAAAAGGAAGGAATGCAATAGTTTAAGGATGGGGATAGAAATACAAATTTCTATTCTTAGGAAGAAGAAGAAAACTGCAAATCAATGCTATTCAAACAAGAGATGGAGACATGATTACAACAACTCAAAACATTGGGGAAGAAGCTGTCAATGTTTTCAAGAGACAGTTCATGGAGGATCAAGAGGTCAGTGATTACAGTATGATAACACATATTCCTTGTGTTCTTACAGAGGAGCAAAATGAGATCATGGTGAGACCATTTCTGATGAAGTTAAAAAAATGGTTTTTGCTCTGAATGGAGATAGTGCTAGTGGTCCAGATGGATTCTTAGGTATGTTTTTTCAGAGTTGTTGGGATATAGTAGGAGAGGATGTGACCAATATGGTGAAGGCATTTTTTTGTGGGCAAGAACTGCCCAGGTACATTACACACACCAACCTGGTCTTCATTCCTAAAAAGGAAATGGTAAGCACATTTGGAGATCTCAGACCAATAAGTCTTAGCACCTTTGCAAATAAGATCATATCAAGAGTTCTTCATGAAAGAATAGCCATGGTATTACCTAGTTTGATATCCAAAAATCAGACAGTTTCTGTCAAAGGGAGAAACATTACTGAAAACATACTATTGGCATAAGAGATAATAAGAGACATCAACAGAAAAACAAATATCATAATGTAGTGGTGAAGCTATATATGGCCAAGGCCTACGATAGGGTTTCATGGAAATTCTTGGTGAGAGTAATGAGGAATTTTGGTTTTGCAGAAAGAATCATAGATATGATAGTGAGGCTTATTAGCAATAACTGGTACTCAGTATTGATGAATGGACAATCCTTTGGTTTCTTTCAATCTTCGAGAGGACTTAAACAGGGAGACCCTTTATAACACACAATTTTCATCATTGCAGCAGAGGTTTTGTCAAGGGGTTTAAACAGTCTATTTGAAGATCCTGACTATATAGGATATGGGATGCCTAAATGGAGCCCACCAATAAATCATTTATCTTATGCAGATGATACCATCCTATTTTGTTCAGGACAAACTGCATCTATAAGGAAAATGATCAACATTCTGAGAAGGTATGAAAAGGTGTCGGGTCAATTGATCAACTTGGACAAGAGTATGGTATATTTACATGAGAAAGTGCCTAACAAAGTGTGTAATCTGATAAAGAGGGTAGCAGGCATCAGGCAAGGAACTTTTTCGTTCACATATCTGGGCTGCCCAATTTTTTATGGAAGAAAGAATAAAGGTCATTTTGAGAACTTGTTGAAGAAAGTCACAAACAAAATGAACACTTGGCAAAATAAGCTTCTGTCTTTTGGAGGAAGGTACATTCTAATTTCTCATGTTTTACAGTCTATACCAGTCTATTTGCTAGCTGCTATAAACCCTCCTAAAGGCATAATAGACCAGTTGCATAAGTTATTTGCAAAGTTCTTTTGGAGTAATTCAACAGGAGCTAGGAACAAGCACTGGGTGGCATGGGATAAGATGTGTTATCCAAAAGTGGAGGGAGGACTAGGCCTCAGGTCATTACATGATGTTTCAAAAGCTTTTTCTGCAAAACTTTGGTGGATATTCAGAACTACTACATCATCTTTATGGGCATCCTTCATGTGGAACAAGTATTGTAAGAAAATGCATCCTACAGTGGCTAGAGGGCAAGGTGCATCTCAAGTTTGGAGAAAAATGATCATAATTAGGGAAGAGGTAGAACACAACATTTGGTGGCAAATAAAAGCAGGCAACTCAAGTTTTTGGTTTGATAATTGGACTAAACAAATGGCACTATGGTATGTGGAGGAGAACAATGCATTGGAAGAGGAAATATAGGTCAAATTTTTCACTCATCATGGGACTTAGGATAGGGAGAAGCTTCTTAGTAAGATATCAGAGGAGATGACAGATTACATAATGGAGTCCATTAAGCCTCCATTGGAGGAATGTACCAATGATGTAACATGGTGGATGGGGAGTACTCAAGGCATTTTCACAGTTAAATCAGCTTGGGAGCTAATGAGACATAAACAGGAAAGAAGGACAGATTATCAAATGATTTGGAATAAAGAGATGCCTTTTAAGATGAATTTTTTCTTATGGAGACTATGGAAAAAAAGAATTGCAACAGAAGAGGATGAAAATTTAGATAGTGTCTAGATGTTGGTGTTGTTTGGAGACAGAAGAGGATACAATGGAACATATTTTTCTAACAGCCCCCATAGCCAATAGGCTATGGAGGCAGTTTGCTATTTTTGCAGGTATACACATGGAGAACATGCACTTACAACAACTCATAATAACTTGGTGGAAGCAGAATGATAATGTCAAACTCGAGGTGGTAATGAGAGCAATGCCAACAATCATAATGTGGACATTATGGAAAAGGAGGAATAATCTAAAGCATGGAGGAACCACCACATACAATGAAATGGTGATGCAAGTGCAGGAAGAGGTGAGGAAAGTCATAAAGCTGAAATAGCCTTGGATACACCTCAGAAAGGAAACATGGCCTCAACTTACCACAAAGCTGAAGGAGTATAAACCTAGATTACATCATCAGTATGTTCTATGGAAGAAACCTGAAAGAAATAAAGTTAAATACAATACAGATGGGGCAGCAAGAGGAAATCCAGGGGCTAGTTCTATAAGTTTGTAGTTGGGGATGAGGAAAGAGACCTTATATATGCAAGGGAAAAAGGAATAGGAATAGCAACAAACATGGAAGCAGAGTCGCTTGCACTGCTAGAAGCAGCTTGGTACTGTCAAGAGAAGGATCTACAAGAGACTAATCGAAACTGACTCTTTAGTGCTTAAAAAAATGGTGGATAATCAGCGGAAGATACTGTGGGAATTGGTAGAAAGAATTGAGGAGATTAGAAGGGTGATTCGAAGTATAAACACATCAATCACTTATATTTTCGGAGAAGGAAACTGTGTGGCTTACTCACTAGTCAATGAAGTAGTGGAGCCACAAGAATCAAAGTGCTATCATCTATTTCGGGAGCTACCAAACATAACAACGAAGCATCTAAACATGGATAAATCGCAAATACCAAACATAAGGATGAGAACTCGCAAAATCAGCATACATTGAAGAAAGTAAAGAAGCATCAACCAAACAATCACCTCAACAACAGTCATAACTACAAATCAACAGGATGCGAGGAATCAGAAAGCACAATAATTTCATAGCAGAAGACTCCACACCGATACAAAGTAAAAATGGAATTAAATGTCCTAGCTATCAAGATTTTTGGTGTGGTCATCTGAGAAGCTGATCAGAAGTGCTACCGGATAAAGCGTCAAATCGGCGTCATACTGGATAGAAATGATGAACAGTCCTTGGAAATTCTCAGTCACCTGAAAAGGAAAAAAGAATCAGCTCAAAGAATGAAGAAGAAGGAAGAGACAAGGCAGAAATGCTTACCAAGAAGCGATGCGGTGGTGATAGAAAAAAGGGATTAGAGCTTTTTGAAAATAGACAAGGATTAGCTAAGAGTAGGGAAGCTATGCTTATTATTTATTTGGATTGGGTCCATTTATGGATCATGTCTTGTTCTTTTTAGCTTTTTGTACATATTGAATTTAATAAACTGATCCTAGGATAAAAAAATTGCTTTAAAAAATATTCTATTAAAAATATGCAAACTGTAAACTACATTGACAATTCTTATAAATATAAATAATAATCTTTTACCATAATATTATTCAGAAACGAGGAAGAAAATTTCAGGAGATTAATCACAAACTCTAGTCCTAAAATTTCAAAGAAAAGAAAAGGAAGAGAAAGAGGGAAGATGAGGAAGAGGGATTCATGGGGGATAAATTGAGAGACTTATCAAATTATCTTTGTGACTGTGATTCGTGGAAGAAACAACGAAGTTGATGCTAAAAATTGCTTTTAAAATCTTGAAAAAAGTCACATCTTTTGAGAGTTTAGAGAAAAATCTGCAATGCCAATATTTGATCCGTAGTTTACCCATAAATATTCATATTTTAATGGGTTAAATATGAGTACAAATCCAAATATTATCCATATTTAAAAATCTCTCATTCAATCCATATTTAATGAACGGATTGGACGGATCAGTGAAAAATGGGATCACCAACACTAATCACATATAAGGGACTAATCAACTCTAACTCCAAGTAATATCTTTGACTATTACAATTACTACACATACATTAATACTTTCATGACACGTTAATTAATTTCGTAGCAATACTCAATCCAACTAGTTTTTATTTATTTATATTTCAAAAAATTACCTTCTCACCCGATTCATCCCCACTTATTAATATCACATTCCAACACTTCGTTACCATTCATTCCTCTTTTTTGCCTAATACATTATAATTGACTAACCATACAACTTTTTTGGCTCACCCAATCAACGCATCGATACTATTAAACAAATCTTCCTTTTTCATGACAATTTTTAAGTATAACATTACTTCGTCACAAACATAAAATAAAACATATACATATTGACTTTATTCAATTCTCAAGTTGTAACACCTCGGAATTTAGAAAAGGAAGAAAGGAAATTTATGGACAGAAGTCTGGTCTTATGAGTCCCATCTACGGACTGTAGAAGCTTCTACGGTCCGTAGATGGCAACCGTAGAAAAAGGGAATTTTTTTTCAAAACAAGTCCCAGTACCCTTTGTACGATTCACTAGGAACACCCTTCATCCTATGTATGAGTCGTAGATAGCTCTCTTAGGTGACTCCCAAGCTTAGTGAATTCTTAAGGGTCAAAGTTGAGTTCTACGAACCGTAGGAAGTCCTATGGACCGACCGTAGAAGGGTTCCGTCAAAGTTGGGTAAATCTTAAGGTCCTAGTACTTGGTCTACGGTTGATCAGTACGGATCGTAGAAAGTTCTACAGTCCGTAAGTCTGACTCATAAACCAGTTCGACAGTTATTTTTAAGGGGATTCTAAGTATTTTTCCTAATCATTTTAGATCAAAACTACATCGTTTTGCCTTCTACTGTAAGCCCTATATAAATCTTTTGAGTCCTAAAACTATCCACTTTAACCCCATTCTCCTAATTTCCCTAAACATAACCAAATTCACTCCCTAAATTACTCTCAAGCTAAGGAAGAAGAAGAAGAGCTAGGATTCAATTTCAAGTCTCTAATCCTCCATTATTTGTGGGATTTTGACATCAAGGTATGTTAGTATTAACTTATGGAGTCCTTTCCTCCATAGTGTTCCTTAAATCCCCAATTTTACAAGTGAGATTCTCAATCAAAGTTAGGATTTTATTCAATCTTCATGGGTTCTTTTCAATTATGATTCAATTGATTGTTTTCCATCTTTTTATGCATGAATTGAAGTAATTATATTTTTCTAATTTGAATTCTCATGTCCTGATTTTTAGACTATGATCATATGATGAAGCTTATGAACTATGAAAGATGAATTTATTAAGATATGCATGTTCTTTTAGTGAAATTGATGTAAATAATTTAAGATTGCTTTGAGAGTAAATCATCAATGTTGTTGTTATTGTTGTGAAAGGTTTTCTCACATACTACTAAGAACATGATTGTGAAAGGATTTCTCACAAAAGGATTCACAAGGTTTAAAGGTTTTCTCACCTAAGTTGAATCAAGATTAATGAGTTATTCTAATGAACTTTAGCTTGGATTGGTTGTTTATTTTTGCCTTTCCATGGATGATAAACTTAAAAATATTAATGACTATTCGGTGGGATTTTTTCTTAGCACCGAGAAGGTATTGAGATGGAGACTTTCTCGTTAGTACATACCAGATTTCTAGTAGAAATCTCTTTATCTCATAACTATGTGTCACCATAGGATGATTGTCTTAGATAGACATTACCTAGTGGATCCACTTTAGCACAAGTTTATGGTTCTTACCTTGGCAAGTAAGGACATCTATTTTCGGTGTAGGATAGACATTGGATTTCATGTTATAGCTCACATAGTTTATGTCGATTATATGGTATACTTCCCATAATAATGAACTAAGATTACTTTCTAAAGTATCTCACGAGTGTTCTAAAGATGTTTAGCTTGCATTTACCATGACTATGACTTATGTTTTCTAACATGTTATCTTACGATTTAGCTTGGTCATTACACGTCATGTAAAATCTTTTTAGCATGATTTCATAACTCTTATGCATTGCTATCATACTTAGTACATGGAATGTACTAATGCATACTTGTGCCTACAATGTTTCACTAATGTAGGGTCTAACACTCCTACCACCTATACTCCTGGCTAGTTGATAATTTTGGGCTTTTGAAGATTGGCGAGTCCTCATGTTTTAAGGACCGAGACTCTTTTATTACTTTTATTTCATTTCTTTTTTCAGACTTTGTATGTGATATATGGGTTATGTCCCAAATTTTCTCTCTCTGATGTATTAGATGACTTTGAGACTTATGTTAAACTTCCACTTTGTCAAACTCTTTTGATGATAAAATGTTATCTTTTAAAGTCTTTATTTGTCTTGTATGATGTATGCTAAGTGACTTGTGTAGGACCTTTCAGGGTTCTATATGCCATGTTACGCCTAGAGTCTAGTTTGGCTTGTGACATAAATTCATTCCTTCTTTATTATAGTAATTTTTATTTTTTTTAGCAATTAAATGAACGTGATTCCAATTAACACATTTATATTAGTCATACTGATACAACTTATTCATATTTATCATCACATGCAAGACACACATATCCACGTTATTCTGATTACATTATATTCAAAGTCGTCCATCAGAACACCATGCCCATCTACTTAATCATGTTGTCTTCTACAATTTCATTTTGTAGCTAGGTGTTACTAATCAATTCTATACATAAAAGTAAATCATAGTTAACTCAATACCAAGTTATTGCCCTAGTGCCCATGCCTCTTTTGCCCATGAATCAAATTTCAGAATGAGAATCTAACAAGAGAAATATAGTTGTTTTTTCATGGAAAGTCTTTCTTCCAATCTTACCTGAGCTTTTTCCTCTCAAAATATAACATAGAGTCATTTGCATGCTTACTTTCACGCTTTCTTCAGCGAGCTACTTAAGGTTTAAGGTAAGTGATACTTCTAGCATAGATTACCTAACATGTCTTTGTTGATAGAGAGATTTTAAAATATATCTATCACGCCTCGAGCCTACACCCTGGATGTGGCCAACACTCGAGAACCATTGCTGGTCCCAAGCGAACCCTTGGCCCGGCTCAACTCTCAGCATAAGACTTACTCAACATAAGATAAACTCAAAAGATAAACTTAACTCAAATGTCTCAAACGATAAACTCAGAATATATAAGAATATTCAACTAGCCAGAAATAGGTAACTCAAGCCTTTAAAACATTAACAACTAAAATGAAAAGACTCAAGAACTGATGTATATCTATCTATTAAGCCTCAAATACTATGAGGGATGTCGGGACAAGACCCCCGATCATCCTAACAAAACTGAAATAACATGAAAGAAATAATTGAGGGATCCTCCGGAAGCAAGGAGGCTCACCAAACAAATCTGGAACTCGACTGGATCAACGAAGCGCTGGTTGATGATCCTGGTTACCTATATCTCCATCATGAAAGATACATGTAAAATGGAGTCAGTACATGGAATATATGAGCAAGCAAGGGGAAATCTAAAACATGACATAAGCTTGAATTGGAACTGAAGAAACAACTTACCTTGTCTCAACTCAATTCAACCTCAACTCAATCTCAACTCATTTCAATATAAAGGCAATAACAATAATGTGATATAAATAAATGCTTTCAAAACAATAGATAATAACTCAATGTATTGGAAAATATAATATAACTCAGTTTGTATCTAAAAATACAAAATAAACTATATTTGGGAGATTCTCTAACCAACAACCATCACAATGAGCTATGTGATGATACAACGTTTCACCCACGCTGACAGAACTATCATATACCTTGTCGGGGTATAGAACTCCTCAACTAAGTGGATCCACTAAGATATTCTTAAAAAGCAATAAGAAATCATCTAAAAAGTATGACCCTTTCTACCCACATTGTTGTTTGAAATCTCCCCCATATCGGTGCTCAATACTACTCCCAAAATATAACTTAGCTCATATGTTTTAAAAAAAAACATTTCTTCAACCTCAACTTTGAGATTATTACTCAAAAGGTTTTGTCTTAAAAGAGATAGTACTCAAAACTCCTCATGAACTCTTTTGGAAAATGTTGTTTCCTCTCTTCTTAAATGTAAAAGCATTTACTCTTGGGAATATTTAGTTCCCATATATCATTTTAAAAAAAATGAACTCTACTCTCCTCATCCTCAAATTCAAGTACTCAAGTCTTAAAACAAGTTTTTAAAGATTATAAAAGACTCCTCAATATGACTAGAAAGAACTCTCAAAACTTAACTCTTAACTCTACCTTGAATTTGAATTATGAATTCAAGGGTTATGATTCACGTTAGGAATGATCTCTCGATGTTTTGATGTAGTTTAGAGTAGTTAGAATCAATAGGGAGTAAAAGTACACTTTAAAAGAACTTAGACAGAGCAAACGATGGAAAAAGGGTGGGGTCAGGCGACCCTGGCGCACTGCTGGCGCGGGGTGCCAGCCCCTGAACTTTAGAGACACTAATCTGGCGCACTACTGGCGCGCCACCCCAGCTCTCCCTCATAATATTTCGATGAATTTTTCTTCTCATTTTCTGACCCTAATTCATCTAGAATCGATTTATTTTCTCAAATTTTCCTTAGATTCAATTACCCAATACAAGTACACAAGAATCTACTCAAAAACTACTTTCAAACTCAATACATTTATTTCAAGAACGAAAACAATATTTCAAGAACTTAAATTCATCAATCTTTATGGATGAATTCGAATATGTAAATCATGATTGGTGTGTGGGTGAAGGAACCAACACTATGAAAACTTACATACCTCGATTAGACAAAACAAACCCTCAATTCGCAAGAGATCTCGTTCGTTTTTCCTTTTCTCCTCTTTTCCTCTTTTTGAACTCCTCTCAAAACCCTAAGCGTAAATTAAGATTTGTAAAAATGACCCAAATCAGATTTGATACCAAAATATTACTAAAGATCATTTTAATCTAATGGGGTAAGGAAAAGACCAAAATACCCTCACTAATCCGGGTAACTATCCTTAACTGGATAGGCCAACTTCAAACGAGCTCAAAAATTAGCAAACTTGGAGGCGTTGGAAAGAGGATTCCAAGACCTTTAATTTGATATCTTATTGGCTACCTAACTCATCTTGTACTGAAAGTTATAGTCATTTAAACTTGACCCAAAACTCAAACCTTAAGCATAACTTGTAAAATTTCAGATTTGGCTCTTTCCAAATTAATTATTTCTAAATTTAGCTCTTTCTAAGGCGGGATGTTACAATATCTCCCCCTTGGTTTCATTCATCTTCTTATGAGATCACTCTAAGTAGACTAAGGGTGGTAACATCTAACACCCAACTCAAACACTCTACATGTAAATTAACACAACATTTCAACTTAAAAAGTACCAAGTAAAAAATTAGTACCTTGATTTGGAATTTCTCCGGACTCAAAGAAATGTGGGTATCTCTTCTTCATATCCTCCTCAGCCTCCAAAGTAGCTTCCTCAACAAACTGGTTCCTCCATATGGCTTTGACTGATGCAACCTCCTTGGTTCTCAACTTGCAAACCTGATGATCAAGTATCTCAATCGGGATCTCCTCATAAGACAGGTTTTCCTTAATTCCAATATTTTCAATCGGTATAATAAGCAAAGGATCGCCCATACACTTCTTCAATATAGAAATGTGAAACACCGGATGGACTACTGCTAACTTTGACGTTAACTCCAACTCATAGGCTACATTGCCAATCCTCTTGGATATCATGTAAGGACCAATATACCGGGGACTAAGCTTCCCCTTCTTGCCAAACCTAATAACACCCTTCATGGGTGAAACCTTCAAATACACCCAATTGTCCACCTCAAACTCTAAGTCTCTTCTCCTAACATATGTGTAGGATTTGTGACGACTCTGCGTTGTTTTTAACCTCTTTTTAATAGTCTTCACTTTCTCCATAGCTTGATGAACCAAGTTTGGTCCTATCAACCCATCTTCACCAACCTCAAACCATCCAATATGGGATCTACATCTTCTTCCATAAATAGCCTCATAAGGAACCATCTGGATGCTAGAGTCATAACTATTGTTGTAAGAAAACTCAATTAGATGTAAGTGATCATCCCAACTACCCTTGAAATAAATCACACGCACCCTCAACAAATCCTCTAAGGTTTGAATTGTACGCTCTGCTTGACCATCCGCCTGAGGATGAAAAACAGTACTCAAATTTACCTTGGAACCCAAACCTTTCTGGAAAGACTTCCTGAATTGTGCGGTGAAATGTGCACTTCTATTTGAAATGATGGACACCGAAACTCCATGAAGTGGGACTATTTATTGAATATATAACCTAGCACAATCCTCTGTTGTAAAAGTAATCTTTACCGGTAAGAAATGGGCTGATTTAGTCATTCGATCTACAATCACCCAAATCGAATCATGTTGTCTGCGACACCGGGGCAAACCAGTAAAAAAATCCATGTTGATCATCTCCCACTTCCATTTCGGAAGATCTACGTTCTGAGCCATACCATCGGGCCTCTGGTGCTCTACCTCGACTTGTTGGCAATTCAGGTACTTAGCAACGAACTCTGCAATATCCCTATTCATACTTCTCCACCAATAGACTTCTCTCAAGTAACGATACATCTTTGTGGAACCAGGATAGATAGAATATCTGGAGCTATTAACTTCCTCCATGATCCTCTTTTGGAGTTCATCCACCTTTGGTACACACAATCTACCTTGATATCTCAATACACCATCTCCCCCTTGTTCAAAAGCTATCACTTTCTGCTTATGAACATTTGCCTTCAATTCAGGAAAAATAAGGTCTTGATCCTGTTTCTCTTTCACTTCAGACACTAATGATGATTCAACCCCGTTCATCACGACCACTCCTCCTTCATTGGAATCGATTAACCGGACTCCCAATCGTGCAAGTCTATGCACATATCTGGCTAACTCTTTATTGCCTTCCTCAACATGGGTGGTACTACCCATAGACAATCTGCTCAAAGCATCAGTGACAACATTAGCCTTACATGGGTGATAGAGAATACTCATGTCATAATCCTTGAGTAACTCTAACCACCTCCTCTGTCTGAGATTAAGCTCTTTCTGACTGAACACATACTGAAGTATCTTGTGATCGGTGAAAACATCAACATGAACCCCATAGAGATAATGACGCCATATTTTCAAAGTAAATACTACATCATCCAACTCTAAATCATGGGCTGGGTAATTTCTCTCGTGAATCTTAAACTATCTGAAGGCATAAACTATAACTTTGCCATTATACATCAATACACAACTCAGTCCAACTCTGGACACTTTACAATATACCACAAAACCTTGCGTACCTTCTAGTAAGGTCAATACTGGGGCAGTAGTCAACCTAGTTTTCAATTCCTGAAAGCTTTTCTCAAAAGCTTCAGACCATTGAAACTTAATTGTTTTCTGAGTCAACTTGGTCAACTTGGATGAAATAGATTAGAACCCCTCGACAAACCTTCTATAATAACCAGCAATCCCAAGAAACTCTTAATATCAGTTGGAGATATGAGTCTAGGCCAGTTCTGCACTGCCTTAATTTTTTGAGTGTCAACCCGAATCCCATCACCAGAAATAATGTTGCCTAAGAATGCCACAGACTCGATCCAAAACTCACACTTAGAGAATTTGGCATACAATTCTCTATCCTTTAGAGTTTGGAGAACTACTCTGAGATGACTAGCATGATCCTCTTTGTTCCTCGAATAAATTAGAATGTCATCAATGAACATTATAACAAACATATCAAGATAAGGCTTAAACACTCTATTCATAAGGACCATGAATGCTGCTGGAACATTAGTCAAACCAAATAACATGACTAGAAACTCATAATGACCATAGCGGGTCCTTTCTCCTACTCTCAACTGATTATAGCCTGATCTGAGGTCTATCTTAGAAAAATAGGTGGCACCTAAAGTTGATCAAACAAATCATTAATTCTTGGAAGGGGATACTTATTCTTGATAGTAATCTTGTTTAACTGATGGTAATCTATACATATTCTAAGAGAACCATCTTTCTTCCTCACAAACAAGACCGGAGCACCCCAAGGTGAGACACTTGGTCGAATGAAACCTTTCTCAAGAAGATCTTTCAACTGCCCTTTTAACTCTTTCAACTCATTTGAAGCCATTCTATATGGAGGAATAAAGATATGACGAGTATCATGAATAATATCTATACCGAAGTCTATTTTATCTCTCAGGGGAGACTCCGGGAAGATTATCTAGAAAGACCTCTGGAAACTAACTCACAACTTGAACAGACTGAATAGGTGGTGTCTCAACACTAGAGTCGTTAACTCAGACTATGTGATATATGCACCCCTTGGAAACTAGCTTTCTCGCCTTAAGGTACAAAATAAAATTACCCTTAGGCACTACTGAACAATTCCTCCACTCTATAACTGGCTTATTAGGAAACTAGAACTTAACTACTCGAGTCCTACAATCAACTAAGGCATAACATGTATGAAGTTAGTCCATACCTAGAATAATATCAAAATCTACCATGTCTAATTCGACTAAGTCATCCATGGTGTCCTTGTGATTGATAGAAATGACACAATCACGATAAACTCACATAGGTAGAATAGACTCACCAACATGTGTGGAAACACTGAAGGGTTCAAGAAGTTGTTCGGGAATAATATCAAACCTCAAAGCTATATATGGAGTCACAAAAATAGTCTCGCACCTGGATCTAGCAAAGCTTATACATCAAGAGAAAAGACTTTGATCATACCAATGACAACATTTGGCGAATTCTCTTGCTCTTGGCGATTGGTGATAGCATACAGACGGTTTGCTCCTCCGCATATCCCTGGAGTAGCTCCTCTATGTGCAACTCTGTCTGGCAGAGCCACTGAAGAAGATTGGGCTCTATTGCCTCTATTTCCATTACCTTGCATGTTCTTAGGGCACACTCTCATGAAGTGACCATTCTGACCACAATTGAAGCAACCAGATGAGCCATCACGACATGTTTCTGAGTGGTTCCTACCACACTTAACACATGCAGGAGTCCCATTACCTCCTTATAACACACTACTG
The DNA here is from genome assembly GCA_029582685.1 of Solanum piurae. Classification (NCBI taxonomy): domain Eukaryota; kingdom Viridiplantae; phylum Streptophyta; class Magnoliopsida; order Solanales; family Solanaceae; genus Solanum; species Solanum piurae. Next base: position 45,739 of record JAJOOO010002819.1, read on the forward strand.
TAACACCTCAGAACTTATCAGACTAGAACAACAGAAAAATGGGTGAACCGCGACCGGGTTCACGAATCGTTAACCGAACCATGGTCCATCGACCTGTCCATGGTTCATACCCAGCCCAGCAGTGTTGGACCACAGAGCTCTTCAAAGGCTGTGGATCCCCACACATATCATACTGGTGCTCGTGGTGGGGCGACAGAACCCCTCAAGCCCTGACATCAGACCACGGAGCCCTCCACGGGTCGTGGTCTTGATGACGGGTCGTGGGAGGGTCCAAGGATAGGATCCCGGTACCAATAGCGACTGCCAGCAGACCACGACCCAGTCGACGGGCCGTGGTCCTTGTGACGTTCCTTCACTAGCGCCGTGGTTCGCCTCCATCAGACTTTAAGTTAGGGGTCATTTGGTCTTTTCCCCTATGCGTTGGACATCTAAAACCACGTCGTTTAGCCTCTAAACTACGTAGTTTTGGTCAGTTTAAGCCTAGTAACTAAATCAGAACCTACTCTAGTTGACCATTCTCCTAAATTCATCAAAACTTAGAGTAAAAATGGAAGAAACGGGCGATAGATTTCTCAAGAACACGCAGCAAGTTTCTTCAGTTCCACCCCTGAAATCGAAAGATTTCTCCATGAAATTCATCACCAGGTATGTGGGATTTCACTAGTGGGTTCTTTTTACCCATTAGGTCCCTAGAATTCAGTCATATTCTTGATTCCCTTCATATTATATAGACCTAGGGTTTCTTGAACTTTAGAGAATTGTTGTGATTTAGCTGTTATAATATTCCTAATCAGATTTTCATGTTGTTTTAACACTGTTGCTTAGTTCCTTGTATGAACTTAAAAACCTAGTTGTGTAGATTCATTTAGTTCATGAATTACACTACCTAGGACAGATAAACAAATATACATGCCTCAATTTTCAAATGTTTCATTATTAGTACTCAATGTTGCATTTTCAGTTAGCATGTCAGAATATTGATCTATCCAGTATATTTCAGTTACGTTGTATTGTACACATTTCTAGTTGGGAGTAGGCTTAACACCGAGTTGGACTAGGGTCAGTCACCCTCATAGTCCCAGAACTACGTGCCTCCGTAGGTTTATAAGTCCTCTCTGTGGGCATCATATTTAGTGATCACGCCAGTCATGCCTTTATACCCCTGGCAAGGTATATTGAGTCCTCTCGATGGGGCGTATACATCGGACTCTACGTTTTTCTCACGTGGTTTTACGTCGATTAATAGTAGCTCCCACAGTCAGACTCTAGTGCATTTGACCAAGTTTTCAACTAGATTTCAGTATTCATCTTTAGTATGTTATATACTTGGTCATTGCATTCAGTTTAGTTCATATTCAGTATATTTCAGTATCTTCATCATGTTCAGATTATATTATTGTTCAGTATGCTTTATTCAGTTATATGTTTGTTCAGCTTTATCATATCCTGCATGCTAGTACCTTCTAAGTACCGACACATACTCTCCGCTACATCTTTTCGTCATGTAGGTTCAAGTCCTCAGCATTAAGATCACGTGTAGATCAGTTCCCGATCTGAAATCAGCAACATCAGTGGAGAGTCCTCATACTTCGAGGACAGTAGACATGTTTTCTATTATAGTCTTTCATTTTCGTTTCAATTTTACTAGAGTTGGTTGGGGGCATGTCCCAACATCTCTAGTTAATTAGAGGCTTATTTCAGACATAGACAGATTCAACTTTAGCATTTTGAGTTATAGTCTAGTATCATTAACTCTTACTTAGTATTTATATATTTAGACTTAGATTGGGTATTCCCCATCATTTCAGCTTATCTCATGTTTTAAGCTTCCGCACAGTATCTCTTATTTTAGTAAATATTTGTATGCTTATGATATGCCAGCTCAGGGTTAGCTTGGGATCACTCGTGATCCTAGGTCCCGTGTTTACGTCAAGGGGGTAGCCTCGGGGCTTGACAAACTTGGTATCACAACATCAGGTTTAAGAGCCCTAGGATGTCTGAAAAGACGCACTAAGTAGAGTCCCTTTCATGAGTGTGAAGCGCGCCACACCTATGATAGGGAGACTACGAAGTGTTTTAGGAAAACCTTTACTTTCTTGTTATTCTTATCATGCGTGGTTATGATCTCCTTTCTAAATCGATGTTATGTGTTTCAGATCATGCCTTCTCGTAGAGCTTACACAAGGAATGCTAATGCCCATAATGCTAACGCAGTTTCTCTAGTCCCAGACCATGAGGGTTCAAATGCAGAGTTTCAGAATTATATCCAACTTTTGGCCCAGAGCGTAGCCAACCAGAACAATCAGCAGGTTCCATATCCTACAAATGCTATTGGTGGATCAATGGAAATTAGGGTCCGAGATTTTGTTAGGATGAGTCCGCCTGAGTTTTTAAGGTCGCAAGTTGGTGAATACCCCAAAACTTCATTGATGAGGTCAAGAAGATCTTAGGAGTGATGCAAGTGACTGTAAATGATAGGGTAGAGTTGGTGCCCTACAAGCTCAAGGATGTGGCTCACATATGGTTCACACCGTGGAAGGAAAATAGGGGTGAGAACGCAACTCCTGTGACTTGGGAGTATTTTATCGGAGCTTTTCTGGATAGGTTCTTTCCAAGAGAGTTGAGAGAGGCTAAAACTCAGAAGTTTATGAATTTGAGACAAGGTTCCATGTCAGTCCAAGAGTACGGACTTAAGTTTACCCAGCTCTTAGGTATGCTCCACATATGGTTGCCGATCCCAAGACACAAATGAGTAAGTTCCTATTTGGGGTAACTGACTTGGTGAAGATAAAGTGCAAAAATGTTATGTTGTTGGAATATGAGTATCTCCAGGATCATGTCTCATGCTCAGCAGGTTGAGGGAGATAGTCTTAGAGAACTAGCTAAGGACAACAAAAAGGCAAGAACAGGAAACTATGAGTACTCTCAGTAAAAATTGGGTGGTGGAAATCGCTCACAGTTTCAGCAGAAATCTTCAGCCCAACACCTTCATCAGCTAGTACTTCATCCCCCAGGTTTCGACAGGATCAGAAATGTAGGGCATCAGGCTCTAAGTCTCAGGGAAGTGTTTCAGGTAACAAGACCTACCCGACTTGTCCAAAGTGTGCTACCATCCGGGCGAGTGTCTTTCAGGCAAGGAAGGATGTTTTGGTTATGGTTAGACTGGTCATAGGTTGAGAGATTTCCTTTCTTCTAAACAGGGACAATGAGGTAACAATAGTAGGGCTCAGTCTACAGCTCCAACAGCACTATCAGGTCACCCAACTTAGCAGGGTGCTTCATCTAGTACAGGTGGCGGTCAGCGCCAGAACATGTTGTTTGCTCTCCAAGCTCGCCAGGATCAGGAAGATTCTTCTGATGTGGTTACTGGTACGTTACGAGTATTTAATTTATATGTCTATGCTTTGTTAGATCATGGGCTACTCTTTCCTTTATAATTCCATATGTAGCAGTGAACTTCGATGTCAGTCCAGAAACTCTCTCAGAACCCTTCTCAGTCTCTACTCTAGTTGGTGACCCAGTTATAGCTAGACGGGTATACATAAATTACCCTATCATAGTCTCTCATAAAGTTACCTCAGTAGATCTTGTATAGTTAGAAATGGTATACTTTGATATCATTCTAAGCATGGATTAGTTACATTCATGTTATGCCTCAGTCGATTGTAGAACTAGGATCGTTTGATTTCAATTTCCAAGCGAACCAGTCTTAGAATGGAAGGGTAGTAGCTTAGTGCCTGTGGGTCGATTCATTTCCTATCTTAAGGCCAGAAAGATGATCTCTAAAGGTTATCTCTATCACCTAGTTTGAGTTAAGGATTCAAGTTTCGAAACCCCAACTCTTGATTCATTCCCAGTAGTAAATGAGTTTCCCAAAGTGTTTCCATAAAGTCTTCCCGGAGTTGCTCTCGAAAGGGAAATCAACTTCGGAATTGATCTCTTTCCAAATACCCGACCTATTTCTATTCCTCCTTACAGAATGGCTCTAACAGAGCAGTTGAAAGACCTTCTAGATAAGAGATTCATTAGACCTAGTATTTCCCCATGGGGTGCTCCAATGTTGTTCGTGAAAAATAAAGATGGTTCCCTCAGGATGTGCATTGACTATCGGTAGTTGAATAAAGTCATAATCAAGAATAAGTACCTTATCCCCAGGATTGATGATTTGTTCGACCAACTTTAGGGTGCTAGTCATTTTTGGAAAATAGACCTCAGATCTAGTTATCATCAGCTTAGAGTCAGAGATAGTGACATCTTGAAAACAGCCTTCAGAACTCGGTATGGTCATTATTAATTTGTAGTTATGTCATTTGGACTAACCAATGCTCCTGCAACTTTCATGGATTTAATGAACAGGGTGTTCAAGCAATATTTGGACTAGTTCGTTATCGTCTTTATTGATGATATCCTCATTTACTCTAGGAATGAGGAAGAACATACGACTCATTTGAGGGTTGTCCTGCAAACTCTCAAAGATCGCCAGTTACTCGCTAAGTTCAGCAAATGTGAATTTTGGTAACAATCAGTTGCTTTCCTTGGTCATATAGTATCTAGCGAAGGGATCCGAGCGGATTCTCAGAAAATATAGACAGTAAAGCAATGGCCCAGACCCACCCCTCCCACAAATATCAGAAGTTTCTTGGGTTTAGCCGATTATTACAGAAGGTTCGTGGAAGGATTTTCATCCATAGCTTCTCCATTGACTAAGTTGACTCAAGAAAAGGTTAATTTTCAGTGGTTAGATGAGTGTGAGAAGAGCTTTTTAGAACTGAAAACTAGGTTGACTATAACTCTTGTTTTGACTCTACCAGAGGGTTCAGACGGTTATATGATCTATTGTGATGCATCCAGAGTTGGCCTGGGTTGTGTGTTGATGCAACAAGGTAAGGTTATAGCTTATGCTTCTAGACAACTTAAGGTTTATGAGAAGAACTATCTGAATCATGACCTCGAGCTTGAAGCCATAGTATTTTCCCTAAAGATTTGGAGACATTACTTGTATGGTGTTCACATAGATGTGTTCACAGACCATAAAAGCCTTCAATATGTGTTCACCCAGAAATAGTTGAATCTTCGCCAGAAGAGATGGCTTTTATTCCTCAAGGACTATAACATGAATGTGTTTTACCATCTTGGTATGGCCAATGTAGTAGCTAATGTTCTTAGCATACTACCTATGGGTAGTATAGCACACATTGAGGAAGAGATGAAGGAATTAGCAAAAGATGTTCACCGGCTTTCTCGCTTAGGAGTTTGCCTTATGAACATATCATATGATGGTGTGTTAGTTCAGAATGGGTCAGAATCTTCATTGGTAGCGAAGGTTAAGGAAAAACAAGACATCGATCCTATATTGCTTCAATTAAAGGGTGCAGTTCATCAGCAGAAAGTTGAGATTTTCTCCCAAGGATGAGATGGTGTGCTTTGCTACCAGGGTCGTTTATGTGTTCCTAAGGTGGGTGAGTTAAGACAGCAAATCCTTATAGAAGCCCATAAATCCAAGCATTTTATTCATCCAGGTTCCACTAAGATGTACCGTGATCAATAGGAAGTCTTTTGGTGGAATGGCATGAAGAGGGATATAACATATTTTACGGCTAAGTGCTGAAATTGTCAGCAAGTGAAGGTAAAACATCAGAAACCAGGAGGTATGACTTAGGATATTAACATTCTTACATGGAAATTGGAAGTGATAAACATGAACTTCATTACGGGTTTACCTTGTACTCGCAGACAACATGATTCCATTTAGGTAATAGTAGACAGAGTTACTAAGTTCACTCATTTCTTGGTTGTCAGGACTATAAATTCAGCGGAGGACTATGCTAAACTCTACATTAATGAGATAGTCAGGTTGCATGGGGTTCCTTTGTTTATCATCTCAGATTGAGGCCCTCAGTTTACCTTTCATTTCTAGAAGTCGTTTCAGAAAGTTCTTGGTACTCATGTAAATCTCAGCACAACATTTCATCCACAGATGGATGGTCAGGTAGAGCGTACCATTCATACTTTAGAGGACATGTTGAGAGCTTGCGTGATCGATTTCAAGGGCAGTTGGGATGACCACCTACCTATCATAGAGTTTGCCTACAATAATAGCTACCATTCCAGTATTCAGATAGCCCCTTTATGAAGCAATGTATGGGCATAAATGTAGATCTCCAGTTGGTTGGTTTGAAGTAGGTGAAGCAACATTTGTTGGGCCAGATTCCGTTCATGAGGCTATGTAAAAATTTCAGCTCATCAAAGATAGACTTAAGATAGCCCAGAGTCGCCAGAAGTCCTATACAGAGGTAAGGAGAAGGGACTTGGAGTTCCAAATTGATGATTGAGTTTTTCTGAAAGTTTCACCTATGAAGGGGGTGATGAGATTTGGAATAAAAGGGAAGCTCAGTTATAGATATGTAGTCCCTTACAGGATCTTGAAAAGGGTTGGTAAAGTGGCTTATGAGTTAAAGTTCCTAGCAACAGTCCATCAATCTTTTACATTTCCTTGTTGAAGAAGTGTGTGGGTGATCCAGTATCTATAGTACCATTAGAAAGTGTGGCTGTGAAGGATAGTCTCACTTATGAAGAGGTGCCAGTTGAAATTCTCGATCGTCAGTTTGAGAAAAAATGAAGTCGCTTCAGTTAAGGTTTTGTGGAGGAGTTAGTCCGTAGAGGGAGCTACTTGGGAAGCAGAAGTAGCCATGAAGGCCAAGTATCCCTATCTCTTTCCTTCTAATTCTGTTTCATCTTGAGGTAATAGTTCCTCTCCAATATCTCAGTTTTCTCTTGTGTAAATTCAGTCTTAGTATCATGTTCTTTCAGTTATACTTGCATTTCAGCATATTTGCATGTTCTTGGAACTTAGTTCAGTCAGATTTTAAGTTTCTAGTACTTAGCGGTAGGGATTGCAGCTCTTTTCCTCCATACTCAGCTAGTTAGACTTCATTCGAGGATGAATGTTCCCAAGGGGGAGATATTATAACACCTCAGAACTTATCAGACTAGAACAACAGAAAAATGGGTAAACCACGACAGGGTTCACAGACCGTGAACCGAACCACGTTCCGTCGACCTGTCCGTGGTTCACACCCAGCCCAACAGTGGTGGACCACGGAGCCCTTCAAGGGCCATTGATCCCCACATAGACCGTACTGGTGCTCGTGGTGGTGCAACAGAACCCCTCAGGCCCTGACATCAGACCACAGAGCCCTCTACGGGTCGTGGTCTTGATGACGGGTCGTAGGAGGGTCCGTGGATAGGACCCCAGGACCAGTAGCTACTGCCAGCAGACCACGACCCAATCGACGAGCCGAGGCCCTTGTGACGGTCCGTCACTGGTGCCTTGGTTCGCTTTTGTCAGACTTTAAGTAAGGGGTCGTTTGTTTTTTCCCCTATGCATTAGACACCTAAAACTACGTCGTTTAACCCCTAAACTACGTAGTTTTGGTCAGTTTAAGCCTAGTAACTAAATTAGAACCTACCCTAGTCGACCATTCTCCTAAATTCATCAAAACTTAGAGTAAAAAGGGAAGAAACAGGCGATAGCTTTCTCAAGAACCCGCAACAAATTTTCTTCAGTTCTAGCCCTAAAATTGAAAGATTTCTCTGTGAAATTTGTCACCGAGTATGTGGGATTTAACTAGTGGGTTCCTTTCACCCATTAGGTCTCTAGAATTCAGTCAGATTCTTGATTCCCTTCATATTATCTAGACCTAGGGTTTCTTGAACTTTAGAGAATTATTGTGATTTAGCTGTTAGAATATTCCTAATAAGATTTTCATGTTGTTGTAACATTGTTGCTTAGTTCCTTGTATGAACTTCAGAACCCTAGTCGTGTAGATTCGTTTAGTTCATGAATTACACTAGCTATAATAGATAAACATATATACATGCCTCAGTTTTCAAATGTTTCATTATCAGTACTTAATATTGCATTTTTAGTTAGCATGTCAGAATATTGAGCTATCCAATATATTTCAATTACGTTGTATTGTACACATTTACAATTGGGAGTAGGCTTAACACCGAGTTGGACTAGGGTCAGTCACCCTCGTAGTCCCAGAACTACGTGCCTCCGTAGGTTTATAAGTCTCCTTTGTGGGCATCATATTTAGTGATAATGCAGTCATTCCTTTATACCCCTGGCAAGGTATATTGGGTACTCTCGATGGGGTACATACATCGGACTCCATGTTTAGCTCACGTCATTTTACGTCGGTTAATAGTAGCTCCCACAGTCAGACTCTAGTGCATTTGACAAGGTTTTCAGCTAGATTTCAGTTTTCAGTATTTTATGTACTTGGTCATTGCATTCAGTTTAGTCCATATTCAGCATATTTCAGTATCTTCATCATGTTCTAATTATATTATTGCTCAATATGCTTTATTCAGGTATATGTTTGTTCAGCTTTATCCTATCTTGCATGCTCAGTACCTTCCAAGTACTGACGTATACTCTACGCTACATTTTTTCGTGATGTAGGTTCAAGTCCTCAACATTCAGATCACATGTAGATCGGTTCCCGATCCGTATTAAGAAACATTAGAGGTGAGTCATTATACTTCGAGGACAATAGACATGTGTTCTATTATAGTTTTTTATTTTAGTTTCAATTTTACTAGAGTTAGCTGGGGCATGTCCCAACATATCTAGTCAGTTAGAGGTTTATTTCAGACATAAATAGATTCAACTTTAGTATTTTGAGTTATAGTCTAGTATCATTAACTCTTACTCAATATTTATATATTCAGACTTAGATTGGGTATTCCCCATCATTTTAGCTTATCTCATGTTTTAAGCTTCTGCATAGTATCTCTTATTTCAGTAAATGTTTGTATGCTTATGATATGTTAGCTCAGCGTTAGCTTGGGGTCACTCATGATCGTAGGTCCCGTGTTTACGTTAAGGGGGTAGCCTCGGGGCGTGACAACTACCTTGAGACTGTGTAGGTCTAGCCTTGAAGTTTTGTGAATTCTGATCCTTGAACTCACCTCTTTTCATTGGTGCATGTGCACTAGCAGATGATGGAGCAGATCTATATGGATTTTGCTGAAAAGATGACCAGTTTGCATTACTCTTCTGATGCCCGGATTCATTTCCTGTTGTCTTAGTTTTCTTGTTCATGTACTCTTTTCTATCCCTCAACTTATCTTCCTCAATCTGTTGCACATGGATCATCAGCCTTGCTATGTCCATGTCCCGTATCAACATCGCAGCCTTACCCTCTTTGCTTGACAGATGAGATAATCCAGACACAAACAAGCTCATCCTGCTCCTTATATCAGCAACCATCTCAAAGGCATAACAGGAAAGTTGAGTGAACTTGAGGTTGTACTCATGCACACTTATGGATTCCTACTTAAGAGTGAGAAATTCCCTTACCTTTGCATCTCTCAGTTCACGGGGAAAGAAACACCCCATGAAGGTACCTTCAAACACAGCCCAACTCACAATTGGTGCTCCCTCAGCTCTACTATTCTTCCATTGGTCAAACCAGATTCTAGCAACACCCTTCAGTTGTATGCAACTAGTTCCACTCGCTCAGTATCATCAACATGCATAACCACAAAAACAATTTGCAACTCTTCCACAAAGTTTTTTGGATCCTCAGTGACACTTGAACCGGTGAAGTTTGGAGGATTCATCCTTAAGAAATCATGGATTCTGAGTGTATCAACCACATTCTGTCAATCCCCTCTCTACTGATCAGCTTGGTTGGCCACCACTTGACTCAACATCCGCATAGCATCCCGGAAATCAGCATTTGTGACCTCTCATTGGGGTTGCACTTCTGGTGCATTGAGGACCCCTTGATCCTGAGGATAAATATTTCTCCTAGCAGGACGACCTCGAACAACTCTTCGTGGAGACATGATCTGAAAGATACGCGCAAGCACGAATTAGAAAGAAACTTTATAGAGATGAACTCTATTGCACAAAAAGAGTGTGAAAGAAGTGAGATAGTTCCTAAATAACGTAGCCTCATAATTATAGATATGGCGCACCTCACACTGATAACTAGGAGTCTACAGACACGGCTTCATAGACACCCTAAGACTCTTGAACTCTGAGCTTTGATACCAATTTTGTCACACCCCGAGCCTACACCATGGACGTGACCGGCACGCGAGAACCATTGTTGACCCCAAGGGAACCCTTGACCTGGCTCAACTCTCAGCAAAAGACTTACTCAACATAAGATAAACTCAAAATATAAATTTAACTCAAATGTCTCAAAAGATAAACTCAGAATATATAAGAATATTCAACTAGCAAGAAATAGGCAACTCAAGTCTTTAAAACGTTAACAACTGAAAATGAAAAGACTCAAGAACTACTGTCTATCTATCTATGAAGCCTCTAATACTATGAGGGATGTCAGGACAAGACCATTGATCAGCCTAACAAAACTAAAATAACATGACATAAATAACTGAGGGATCCTCCAGAAGCAAGAAGTCTCACTAAATAAATCTAGAACTCGACTGGATCAACGAAGTGCTGGTTGATGATCCTGGTTACTTGTATCTGTATCATGGAAGATGCAGGCCAAATGGCGTCAGTACATGGTATGTACGAGCATGCAAGGGGAAATCTATAACATGACATAAGCTTGAACTGGTACTAAAGAAACAACTTACCTCGTCTCAACTCAACTCAACCTCTACTCAATCTCAACTCATTTCAATATAAAAGTAATAACAATAATGTGATATAAAGAAAATATTTTAAAACAGTAGATAAAAACTCAATGTATTGGAAAATACAATATAACTCAGTTTGTATGTAAAAATACAAAATAAACTATGCTTGGGAGAGTCTCTAACCGACAACCATCACTGTGAGCTATGTGATGATACAACGTCTCGCCTACGCTGCCATAACTGTCATATACCTTGTTGGGGTATAGAACTTCTCAACTAAGTGGATCCACCAAGCTATGCTTACAAAGCAATAGTGAATCATCTAAAAGGTATGACCCTTTCTACCAACGTTGACTACATGGTTTATGGGGGCTGTGAGTTGTTTGAACTCTCCCCCATATCAGTGCTCAATACTACTCCCAAAATATAACTTAGCTCATATGTTTTTTTTAAAAAAACATTTCCTCATCCTCAACTTTGAGATTATAACTCAAAAGGTTTCTCTTAAAAGAGATAGTACTCAAAACTCCTCATGAACTCTTTTGGAAATCTTTGTTTCCTCTCTTCTTAAATGTAAAAATATTTACTCTTGGGAATACTTAGTTCTCATATATCATTTTTAAAAAATTAACTCTACTCTCCTCATCCCCAAACGCAAGTACTAAAGTCTTAAAACAAGTTTTGAAAGATTGTAAAAAACTCCTCTTAATGACTTTAAAGAACTCTCAAAACTTAACTCTTAACTCTACCTTGAATTTGAATTATGAATTCAAGGGTTATGATTCACGTTAGGAATGATCTCTTGATGTTTAGGTGTATTTTAAATTTGTTAGAATCACTAGGGAGTAAATGTACACTTTAAAAGGACTTAGACGGAGCAAACGATTGAAAAAGGGTGGGGGCAGGCGACCATAGCGCACTACTGGCGCGGAGCACCAGCCCTTGAACTTTAGAGACACTAATCTGGCGCATTGCTGGGGCGCGTCGCCCCATCCCTCCCCCTAGAACAATCCGAAAAAAATTTCTTCTCATTTTCTGACCCTAATTCGTCTAGAATCGATTTATTTTCTCAAATTTTCCTTAGATTCAATTAACCAATACAAGTACACGAGAATCTACTCAAAAACTACTTTCAAACTCGATACATTTATTTCAAGAACTTATCAAACCCATCCTAATTCAAGAACGAAAGCAACATTTCAAGAACACTAATCAAGAACATAAATTCATCAATCTTTATGGACGAATTCGAATATGTAAATCATTATTGGCGTGTGGGTAAATGAACCCAACACTATGAAAACTTACATACCTCGATTTGATGAAACAAACCCTCGATTCACAAGAGATCTCGTTCATTCTTCCTTTTCTCCTTTTTTCCTCTTCTTGAACTCCTCTCAAAACCCTTAGTGTAAATTAGGATTTGTAAAACTGACCCAAATCAGATTTGACCCCAAAATATTACTAAAAATCATTTTAATCTGATGGTGTAAGGAAAACACCAAAATACCCCTCACTAAATCAGGTAACTTTCCTTAACTGGAAAGGCCGACTTCAAACGGGCATATCTCCCTCACATGAGCTCGAAAATTAGCAAACTCGATGGCGTTGGAAAGGATTCCAATACCTTTCATTTGATATCTTATGGGCCACCTAACTCATCATGTACTGAAAGTTATGGTTGTTTGAAGTTTACCCAAAACTCACAACTTAAGCATAACTTGTAAAATTTCAGATTTGGCTCTTTCCAAATTTAGCTATTTCTAAGGCGGGATGTTACAATATCCCTCACTAAAGTATGAGTAAAACTCATAAAATAATTAAACTTGAATTCTTCCTCGCGCCACACTGTCGTAGCGATGGACCTTCACCACATTGAGTTTGCTATTGTGGTATATCATCTGCTACATCGAACTCCGTTGATCGGTTCATTTGAATTTTGAAATTTTAATAATGTCAGGACAAAACTTGTACCCAAAATCTTAATTTTACAAAATTATATAGCACATTTTTTAATAACGACGAAATAAATCTCTATAAAAATAACAGTAAAAAACCAAGTAACAGTAAATCTAATTGTAAATTAAAATAAAATATACTCAATAATAGTTAGCTGTGATGAATAGTTTGAATATTAAAACATACCTAAAATAAATATTGGATACATTATGGACTATGTCTTTTAACTGAGTTTATCAAGAAAAGAAGAAGGAAAAGAGAACAATTAATTAAAAATAACAACAACATATTTTAAAAATAAATATAAAAGTTACATGTTTTTTTGGCATATTTTTAGCTCACACGTTGTGCATAAAAATGGAGTCATTTTTACGCTATTTAACATTATAATGATGTTTTAACATAAAAAAAATAATAGCTCAAGAGACAACACCAACACCTAGAGTCGTCAATATGGGCTAGCACGTTGGGTTGCTAAATTTTTTTAAGCTAATTTAAAAATAAGACTTTTTAGTCTGATCCGAGTTAGTCCGCTAGTCTGTGGGGATTGAACAATATGGATTGAGCCGGTCCATGGGGCTCAAATTTAGTTAGTTGTATTGATATTTGTTAACTGTTTAGTTTGCTTATTAATATTTCAATTGATTGGTCTAGTATCATGACAAAATTATCTAGTTTTTTATGTTTAAGAAAATCATGTATGATTGTACCCAACATATTTGCATAGTAACACCAAATATTTGTTATGCTGTAATTTTACTATCTTTAGAAAAATTACTTTTTGAAATGTTCTAAGTATAAAACGTTTTAGGAAAAATACTTAGAAAAAGAGTCGCCACTTATTTTTTTAAAGAAATTAAGAAAACTTAATTTAAAAAGACTCTAATAAATTAAGTTTTGATAAATTTAGAGAAAATGGGTAAGAGGTTTACATTTATACTTCAAGAAGGTTTTTAAAGTACTTGAAGTGCCCGCTGACACGCAGTTATCCAACGACTTGACTAAAATATTTTTTGACTATTTTTAGGAAAATAATTTAACATAAAAAATAATAATTTACAATATTCTATTAATTTTGAAAAAATAATCAAACAAAGAAATTTTTTTAGTTTTTAAGAAAAGAGGACTTTAATTGAAACATTTGACTTGAATTACAAGTGATTAAAATTTTAACAAAACTAGATTAATTAGAATTTATTTGATTCATTTTTAAAAAACAACAATTTAAACCAATTTGGTTTATTAAAGTATGAAAACCATTTTAAAGATATTCAATAAAAATAAGGAATTTTATTAAAATAAACTAACATAAAGAACATAGTTTATCTTTTGGGAACTTTTATTAAATTAAACCAAATAAAGGGTTAGAGTTAATATAAACAAGGGAAAATTAGCAAACTAGTCACAATCCCTAACTCAATTAGTAAAAACATCTACACTTTAAAATAATTATTTAAAATATCAAAATGTCAATATTTTAGAAAATAATTTGTATCCAAATATAATTATTTGTCTTTCCTTTTATTTCTCAAAACAGTCTAACATTGGACCAAATTCTACACCACTAACAGGTAAAAACGAAAAAGAAATACATTCACTACCCCTTTACACTTCTTCCTAGGCTTTATTTTCCATCTTTCACGTTTTCAATTATTTTTCTCTTTCATCAACTTTTCAGTTTTCACCATTGTCCCCATCATTCACGTTGTCTCATTTTTTTTTCTCTTTCATCAATTTTTCACCATTGTTCTCTCTCTCATTGTTGAAGAAGAACTAATTATTCAAGTTCATACCAATTTGTTCAGATCTATCAATTAATTCAAGAAATCTCTCAATTGATAAAGGTATTTTTGAAGTCATCATTTATTTTGCGAGATTTCATGAGATTTTGTTTTCAAATTCAGAAATTATGTTGAATTTAGGATTGTATGTATTACGGATTTTTCGTCATTTTTTTTATTTTTATGTGAGTTTGTTAACATACTCATCAAATATTTATGTATTTAGGATTTTTAGTATTTTAAAGAATTTTTTCGATTTTTTTATGACTTTATTTTTTTATTTAAGATTTAGTAGAATCTACATTAGCATTTATATATATTTTTTGTTTGATTGTTAGGTTTGGGGAAATCATCTGTCTGAATTAATGAGACTTACAAGAGGTATACCAAATAATATTCAAATTTTTGAGAAATTTTCCTCGTTTGATTTATGTATTACCCAAGAGTTGCTCGAAAATGTAGGCTCTGCGGCTAAAATGGCGCAGGAGAGCATTCCAAAAAAAAAAGAGTTATGAGTTCTGAAAATTCTGATGAACAAGTTCAAGGTTAAAGTGATGAAGTACTATTTTTGGACCATCAAAGCGATGAAGATGTATTAAATTATGTTTTCACAATATTATTTGAAAATGAATGTTATGTAGTTGTAGTTAATTTTGTGTTTGCATGTTTATTTTTGATTGTTCAAGTTGAATGTACATAAACATTTTTTGTATTTTTCGGTATTTTGTTATGTTTTTCTATCTAACAAACATTTGTATTTCTCTAACACAAACTTGTAAATTAGATATATTATGTACGTGTGGTTGGTGATGACAAATATTGTATTCTACTAGCTCAAATATTTATCCCGAATAAGTTGTATGCATATATTACGTAGTTGTATAATATATTGTATCTTATCAGCTTCTTTCTGTATCCATTATATGAACTTTATTAGATTCATTATGTCTTATGTTTGTATATCCTTTAGTACACTATATTCTTTATTTTGTATATTAGTATGATTTCAAGATGTATTCTTTTTTTATTGTTATTAATTTGTGATTTGATTTTATTCATATTCATAAATCAAAATGAGGTTCTATAAAAGTAATTATGTATCAAGTTTTCAGATTCGATTCTATTTTTGCGTATTTGTATTTACTCTTATTGTAATTTTTTTTAGAAATTCATTTATATATCAGTAATTATACATATTTGTATTCATTTACTTGAACATGTGCAGGCAAATGATTTTTGTGTTAAAAATCCACCTACAAGAGTTCCACATTTCCAGTGCATCTTTAACAATGACACTAAAGCTGATTTGATTAAAAATCCACCTACAAGCTACACTTCTTTGGAACTATTGCCAACAAAAGAATGATGTCGAAGCTATAAGTGATAATGAGGCACCTCCGCCACATAGTAGGAATAACGTAACTTTTGAGGATAGTGAAACAATTCAAATAGAGCAGTCATTGTCTATTTTTTGAATTGTCTATCTTTCTTATTGCTAAATAATTTTAGTTAATAGACATTAGTTTTTTGTATCATTTTATTTTGCTAAGGAACCTTTCTAACGTTATGAATTTCTGGTTTTATTATTGTAAAAAGTCTGAAAGTTTTCGTTCATAATTATAAATTTATAATGTTTTGAAGTATCGTGGTTTACCTTTAGATACGTTTTTGTAATTACACTGCTAACTCAAAATACAATTTATAAATTACCAAATTAGAGTCTATTTATGTATATATTAAACAGGTCGCAATCATAACTTTATGAATAAGACATATTTTGTATTTTATTTGGTTAAAGCAATACAATTGTGATGAATACCAATAAGTTTCTATTTCCCTTCGTATAATATATTCGTCACAATTCTATATATTATGATTGAATACATAATTTATAGAATTGTGACGAACAGATTATAAGAAGGGAAATAGAAACTTATTGGTATTCATTTTTTCGTTTGAAATACAAAATCACACTGAAATACAAACTTAGTAAGACATATTTTGTATTTTATTTGGTTAAAGCAATATAGTTTTTATGAATACATAATATATAAAATTGCAACGAATACATCACAAGAAGGGGAATACAAAATTATTGATATTCATTCTGCGTTTGAAATACAAAATGATATTGAAATACAACCTGATATTTGAAATAAAAACTGAGCCAGAAAAATACTTTGTGTAAATTTAAAGTGAAATAATAATATAACAAAACTGGATATTGAAATATAAATAAAATTTATTTTGAATACAAATTATTCTATTTATTATGTATTCATCGCAACTGTATTTTTCAATATCATTTCGATTTACAACTAATTTGTATTTATATTTTGATATATAATTCATAACTGTCTTTATTTTTTGTACTTGAACTAGAATGCCAAAGAGTTGTATTCATCATAAATCAATACCAAATTTTTTTGTATTTTAAATTAGTTATACATATTATTAGGTATTCGAATACATTTCGGATGAACACATATTCAAATAATTTCAAACATTTAAATATCCAAAACAGAGGGCATTATAAATTTTTCAACACTTCCACTCATATAAGATATAAAATACAAACTATTGTTTTCAAAAATAAAATTTGGAATTCTTAAGAACAAAGGGAAAAAATGCTAGAAAGAAAAATGGCAACATATGCTCTTTCAAAAACATAATTGATGTTAAATTTTAATTTTTTTTACCTTTTTTGAAATATTTTGTTCCATGATTTTCTCTATTATGTTATTAATTATTTGTATTCTTTTAAATTAATCAAAATAAAATAAATACATAACTCACCCCTTAACAAACTAAAATATTGATATTTTAAATAAATAATGAAAATATTGCTAAGGAGTCCCATTAGAAACTAAAATATTGTTGTCTTGAAATTTTTTCCAAAAAACAAACAAATAGTCATAAAGGATGATAAAAAAAGAGAAGCAAATATCAGAATTTTTTGGGCTGTGGCCCAACCTATCTTAAATCTAATAATGGACCAGCTGCATTATTTGGGCCTTTTTACAGCCCATTTTTGCTTCTGAAAACTGTGTATGTAGAAAACATATATTTTTGTTTACGGGTCAATTTCGACCCATTTTTTTGTATATCAAACTGTATACCGTGTATACAACTCACTACGAACTTCCAACACCTGTAACAATTTTTTGGTCCCAGTAGTTGTTGCACTGAACTTGTATAACAGTGTATATTTAGCGTATACAAGTTGTTTACAGCCTATTTTTGGACCTTTGAAAACTTGAAGTTTAAAACTCCTGCCCTATTTCCTGTATATTTGTCATCTTCAACCTGTTCACCGTTTTAATTTTTGGTTGACTCGATAAGAGGTAAAATTGGGTCTTTGGCCCAACGAGGAGATGCAAGGATAGGAGATGAGAGTTCAAAATAGACTCGAGCAAAATTTCACATGCAAATAAAATGAGAATGAGAATTAGCACCCGAAAATAATAAGAGAGATAGCGTACCTAAGACAAATTATCATGGCAGCTCCTAAACTAATACACAGTAACCAACTTGATTGAACTAAACAACATAGATTTAGATAAAGAAGTACAAATTCTAAAGATACTAAAATTCCAAGTCATGTAAATGAATGCAACCAATTTAACAAATAACAAATAAATGCATGCTAACAAATGATGCCAACTGTAGCCATAGTCAACGATGTTAAGCTAAACTTAATCATCTTAAAGCAACAATAAGCGATATTAGAGAGACACACCATAGTGAAAGTGCAAGAGGGGGTGAATTGCTATTTTTTTCAATTTTCTTTCGTGAGTAGTTGACCTCAGTCGACTACAGGTTGCAGACAGGTATGAATAGAATAAAAAATGCGTAAAGTAAACTTGACACAAGAATTTTATACTGGTTGGGATCCAAAATGGATCTTACGTCCAGTCCCCTTGGGTTGCAAGTGTATTCTCTTCTAGCCTTGGTAACTTTTGATGTGAGTACAAAGTTGAGTGTGACTTCACAGTTTACATTCAGTTTCTTTTCACTCTTTTGTTTAGATATAACGTCTTACCAACAATTTTTTTTTTTTTTTTGTTTACACAGTAGAACTAAGTAATACAATGCTTATCAAAAGTAGAGTAGGGAGTGTTGAGATGATTCAGACTCGATTGTACACTTTGTCAGTTTGTAGATGGAGCTTATTTATAGCGTTTAGGCTTGAATCATTTTTGTGAAGAGATGGAAACCCAAGAGATTTGATCCTTGGAAAAGAAGTCAAGGGATCCTTATTTTCCAAGAATAAAGATTAACGCTAATCTTCATTTCCATTGATTTAGCCTCAATTTACTTGTGATCTTCTGCTAGCCGTTAGTCTTGATTCCTCAGTCTTCAATAGCCGTTGAAGATTTTCATGATCTTCACCTTCCTTAATTGAGATGTAGCCGTTTGGAATCTTCTTTGATTTAGGCTTCCTTGATTGATCGTATTTAATTTAAGATCTGCTTTGATTTATGTACTCTGTATTTTAGCTTCCTTGATTGTTGGTCTTCAATTTTCTGCTTGGTAATCTTCTTTGATTTAAGCAGCATGATCTTCTATCTCCATTTCAGATTCTTTCCTTTTTGATGATCAGCTAACCCATAAACGATTTAAGTTGTTTATCATTAAAACTTTGTACTAACAATATCCCCCTTTTTTATGATGACAATATATAGTAGTGATACTTCCCTGTCTGTGTAGTTGACTTGTGGGGTTGATGTCTAACTTGCTCCCCCTGAATGTGGTAAGGTGTAGTCAACTTGTGGGACAGATGTTTTAGCTTGCTCCTTCTGAATAAGTAATGATAATAGCCTTTTGTTCTTGTGAAGGACTTCTTCTTTAGAGAACTTAATTCAAGATATTAAAGAGAGATGAACAAAATAAACAATAGAGCAATATCAAACGATTATTAGAAGCAGGCATAAACTAAACAACCATTAGAAGCAAGCAACATATTAATATATAATTCTCCCCCTTTGGAATCAGAAAAAAGGAAAGAAAATAGAGTTTAGCAAAAGCAACAAATAACCACAGTCTTAAAATGAGCAACACAACCCATTACACAGCACAGTAGCAAAAACAAAACACCAACAACAACAGAGAATCAACGAGGTTATAGGAAATAGGGCAGAGTATTGACGATAGCAATGGACATTTCCTTAAATCTGGAGGACAGAGAAGTGAGATAGCCTTCGAGTCAGCTTGAACCTTGGTAGCAATTTTGATGGCTTCCTTCACGATTTGGTCAAGTCTCAGGTGAATCTTTGCAACATCAACACCGGTTTCTTTAGAGACATTCTTCACATTGTAAATTTTGAAGTGAGCAGCAAGCAAGAGATCCTTCAGAGAGTTAACCGGTTCACCCATGGCAGTCAGCTTTGTCATGACATCACTTACCTGAGAGACAGTGATGGACATAACATCAAGTTTGGCATGCATTGCATCAAGATTCTCCAACGCAACAATGAGTTTAGCAGTTGAAACAGAGGTTGACGTTAAGGGCTTGGATTTCTCTTGCTTAGCCCCTAACTCATCTAAGTCAGTATTGAGAAGCCAGGAGGAACCAGAGTGAACAAAGCCCATGCTTTGGAAAGAATGAGAGATATAGCATTGCTTGATAAACACCAAAGAGAAATTGTTGAGGCACATGTAGTGGTATTCAAAGATACGGGTAAGGAGGATTCCAAAAGGGAGGCTGGTGGGATAAAAGAAAACATTCATCATAGTAGCGATGATAAAGGAAGAGAGACGCACTTTCACACGAGATACCAAGCAGTAGACAAACAGGGTATCACGTTGAGTAAGCGTAGAGTGAGACCCAGCCCTAGGAAGAAGAGTAGTGGCTACGATGTGCGCAATCACTCGAGATTCAAAAGGGACATCTTTAGGGCCTAAATGAGAAGGAATCGGTTTGGAGGGGTCAAAAGCTAGTTCTCGCTTGGCTTGATTATACGAGACATCACAATCAGAAAGCCAACAGTTCTTAGGAGGGGCCATGATCCCAGAGCAAGAAATCCCAAACATAGAATCACTTTTTTTACAATCAATAAAAATACGCTTCCCTAGAACCATGGATTCGAGTTCACCGGCTTTGGGAGAGCGAAGCTTAGCATAGAACAATCGAATAAGGGGCTCAAAAACAACTATAGGAACAAAGAAGATGTTAGCCCAACCCTGAAATTCAAATAGATTTTTGATATGGTAGTCCAGGGAAGAGAGGATATCGAGGTCAACAACCCTACCCTGCACTAGGGTTTTATCCTTCAGAGAATGGAAGAGAATTTTATGAGAAGAATTCCAAAAATCCACCTTCTTGTCCAGGGAACTGTCAAAGTCAAACTTGAATTTCTTTTTAGACGAGCCACTATCATCGGAATACATAGGAAGCTTACCTTGAGACGACGCAATGGAGGCAATAGGAACTTGATCATTAGAACCTTTAGAGTCGATAAAGATAGCAGTTGAAGCCGTGCATTTGTTCTTGTTTCGAGAACTCTTACGAGTAGCAGAGGAATAGAGAAGAGTTGATTTCGCCATTTTAGAGAAAGAGATAAACGGAAGGCCGAGAGAAGAAAAACACAGAAGAAGAAAATATAAAGGAAAAGAGAGAGAGGAAAATGATGAGGTCTTGCCATGACTAAGAAGAAATGACGGTTTATAGAGAAGAGAGAAGACAGAGAGAGGCGCTAATAAAGAGACTAGAAATAGAAGAATAGAAGGAAACACAGTAAACGAAGCAACATAAATAAGGAAAGACAGTACAACAATTAATGAAAGCAATCAATTCAAGAAATTAAGGAATTTGCAATAATATTCAAAGATTTTCTTAGTGAGCAAAATCTTTCTTCCAAAAGAGGTTTCATAAAAATATTGGCCAATTGAAAATCAGTACTAATAAAAGAAATCTCAATATCTCCATTTGAAACATGATCTTGAATAAAATGGTGCTTAATATCAATATACTTAGCACGAGAATGGTGCACATAATTAGCACTAGAATTATCACACATAATTTTAACAAGTTTAAAAGAAAACTCATATTCACTTAATTGATGAACCATCCATAGAATTTGAGCGCAGTATTGACCAATAGCAATATGTTCTGCTTCTATGGTAGAGAGAGAGAGACAGAGCTCTATTTTTTGCTATTCCAGGAAATCAAAGATTTTCCTAGAATTTTACATGAGCCACTGGTGCTTTTTCGGTAATCTTTATCACCTGCATAATCAGCGTCATAAAAACCTTCAAGGAAAAAATAATAATTTTGGATACCATAATCCAAAGAAGGTTGTTCCCACTAAATAATGAATAATACGCTTTACCGCCATCAAATGAGATTCTTTAGGAGCTGACTGGAATTTTGCACACTTGCAGAAGCTAAAAATGATGTCTGGTCGACTGGCAGTAAGATAAAGTAATGATCCAATCATACCTCTGTATTTTGTTTCGTCGACTTTCTTACCTTATTCATCCATATCAAGAAAGCATGTGTAGCTCATGGAAGTGCCTAAGGATTTTGAGTTTTCCATTCCAATTTTTTGAATAAGTTCTTTGCAGTACTTTATTTGACAGAGAAGGTCCCTTTCTCAGTTTGATTAATTTGGAGTCCGAGAAAGAAGATTAATTTGCTCATCATACTCATTTCAAATTCACTTTGCATAAGCTCAGAGAATTCCTTGCACAAGGAGATATTAGCACTTCTAAAAATAATATCATCAACATAGAGTTGAATAATGAGATTGTCTGAAGAAGATCTTTTAATAAAAAAAGTAGTGTCAATTTTTCCTCGAGTAAAACCATGGTTTATTAAAAAGTTGATTAGACTATCATACCATGCACGAGGTGCTTGTTTAAGACCATACAAAGATTTTGAAAGTTTGAAAACATGATAGGGAAAATTTGGGTTTTCAAAACTTGGAGGCTGCTTCACACAAACTTCTTCCTCAATAAAACCGTTTAAGAAAGCACTTTTTACATACATCTGAAATAATTTAAAACCTTTGTGAGCAGCAAAATCCAAAAGTAAGCGAATGGATTCTAACGGGGGCAAAAGTTTCATCATAGTCAACTCCTTCTTGTTGAGAGTACCATTGAGCCACCAATTTAGCTTTGTTTCTAATTACTTCTCCTGATTCATTGAGCTTGTTTTTGTAAACCCATTTGGTTCCAATGAAGAACTTATTTTCAGGTCTACGTACTAGAGTCCAGACCTGATTTTTGTCGAACTGATCGAGTTCTTCTTTCATATCTGTCGGGGCGTTGATGAGTCCATGATTTGAACTCTTTTAGGGCTTTATTTTGATAGTTTTAGTGTCCTCAAATGCATATTTTATCTCAATAACTGATGAAAATCCTTAAGTTTCAGGTATTTGGAGTTAGAGACAAAGTATGGACACTATTGGGTAGAAAGGAACAAGGAAGCTGAAAAAACTAATAAAAGACGGCATGAGGATCGCCTAAACCATTAGGAGAGTTGCCGAATGGCTAAGGTCTCACCTAATGTTCTAGTATGCCAAGCTCTGAAGGAGAAAATCGAGTCGGTAAGATAAATGAGCAGTCGGCGAGTCACCGAACAATTTTGAGATGCAGTACTCCATCGTCCAACGTTATAGAACTTGAATTTGTTGAAGGCCAATGCAGAAAGGCGATGAACCAGACCAAATGGTGAATCGCGAGTGGATCGGCGATCCCGACTAACTGCGTCGAGTGGTCCTTCGCAACACACTTTTTGACAACTATAAATTCTTGTTTGAATTTTTAGTTTAGCATACAATCAGTATCAAATTTTAGAATATCAAACATTATTTTCACTTTTTAAACCTTAGAATTTTGGAGACTTTGTTCCTTAGCTTTGAAGATTTCCATTTCTAAGCAATTGGAAGTGGGTATTGAAGATTCTTCATCTTAGACGTGTGTAAAGACAATATTTATCATACCCATTTGATGGAAATACTTTTCGGTGTCAATTTCTATCTAGTTACTATGTCTAGCTAAAATCCTAATTCTTGGGGTGTGATTATGTGAATATGAGTTGAATTTATTGTTGGGTATTGCTAATAGATAGTTAATTTGTAGTTTAAATGTGATTTTGTTTAGTAGTTGTGTTTGAATTTAATGGGGTTGTAGTTGCAAATACAATTTTATCTTCATGGTTTTGACTTGCTCGAGAGAGAGGTTTTAAAACCAAAACTACTGAATCGATAGTCTGTGGTTGTTGGATTGTCATGGGTTTAGCTCGAGAGAGTGAATCCTAAACCCTCTCCCACATATTCAGCTTGAGAGAGAGCAAATGGACTAAGGCAAAGACTGTGCTTCATTGCCGCTAATTGGTGTTCGAGAGAAACCAATTTGATTCGGATTTAATTTTTTGAGAGAAAATTTACCCTCACTAAAGTCTATCTTAGTTACCAATTTACAGCGATTTACTATCAATAGCATTTATCCGGTTGTTTATTTTAGCCCATATTCCTATCACATCCCAAGAATCCCATCTTCATTTCATATTTCTATATTATTTGCTGCTTCTAGTTGATAATTGACTACAAAACCAGTTTTGATAAGTGACACTTGTGTCACCCTTTAATTTGATATGTTTTTCTTCGTATAAGTCTTTAGCTATAATTAACTTGAGCAAAGTTCTTTCTTTTCTCTTAATTCTCGATAACAAACCGGTCCCTTGGGACTCGACCCCAACTCAGTAGTTAGGTTATATTACTATTGAACAACCGTGGATGCTTAGTATTGGATGAAGCGCCCAGATACGTTAAATCAAAATTGCGCTCGCTGCCGGGGAGTGGTGTTAATTGAGAATTTTTAGTTAAGTTGAATTTTGATCTTGTTAGTTATAGTTCTACTTACCTTATTTTCAGTGTTGTTTTGCTTGTTTGTGTTGAAAATAGGAAGTATGAGCGTAAACGACAGCAATGGCATCCAAGTAGGCCATCAAGACGACGTCAAAAACCTCAAAGATGTCAACGAGCCTCATGCTAATGACCCCCATCTCATGGGTGGTATTGGTGCCATTCGCTTGCCTTCGGCCAAAGGGAATGTGGTATTTCACATCACGAGTACTATGTTGCAAACTCTTGCAACTAAAGGGGCTTTTCAGTGGTTTGGCTTATGAAGACCCTCATGAGCATATTAGAAACTTCGTGGATGTATGCGGACCGTTCTCCTTCAAGAACATCTCCCATGAGTCGGTCCTGTTGAGGTTGTTCCCATTCTCTTTGATGGGAGAGGCGTGCAAGTGGCTGGCTGAATTGCCACGTGAATCAATCACTTAGTGGGAGGAGTTGGTTACCGCATTTCAAGTGTGATTTTTCCCTCCTTCGAAGATGATGACTCTTCGGGATAGCATTCAGAGCTTTAAGCGTCTAGAAGGTGAGCCAATACATGAAACTTGGCTGCTATTCAAGAAGTTGGTGCTTTAATGCCCAACCCATGGCTTGCCTGATAACGTGTTGCTGCAATATTTTTACCGGAGTCTTGACTCAGGTAAATAAAGGTGTTGCTGACCAACTTTCTTCGAGAGGTTTGATGTAACAACCTCATGTGATAGCGGCTCAACTCTTGGATGGCATGACTACCATAAACAGGGTGTGGTATACCCGTGAGGACTATGTCTCCCCTCTCACGTTCAAGCTGACTAAGAAACACTGGAGAAGGACCAAGAGAAGGACCAAAACATGGCCAAAATCATGACACAACTTGATATTTTGTCTAAAAATGTCATGGGAGCTTGTGCTCGAAGTGTCAATGCCGTGTCGGGTGTGCTAATCCGAATAAGTCCAAGTTTGAAGCCTTATATAATGAAGAGGTAAATTTCCTAGCCAACCAAAGTGGTGGCTATCATTTAAACTACCCGAGACAGGGTGGTAACCAAGGTTGGGCTAGGGATGAAGGTTGGAAAGATTGAGATCGTGAATGGAGGGACCGTAATCCAAATTGGAAGGATGGGGAGAAGGATTGCTATTTACCTCGCCATGAGCGCAAAAGCCAAAGGATTCGGAAGGTGATAGGTCTGAGGATATGCTCTCTCGTGTCAGACAAGACTTTAAAAGAAATGAAAGAAGATGTGTCTACCCTTAGCCATACCGTCACCTCCAATTTAGTGGCAATCAAGCAGTTGGAGACCCAAATGGGTCATATATAGTCTCATCTCAACCCGAGACCGCATGGGGGTTTGCCTAGTGATACTATGGGTAACCCCAAGAATGAGGTTTGAAGGTGGACTTGCGTCATACCGCGACGTTAACTAAGGCGCTGCTTGAGAGGCAACCTAAGTTTTCTTATTTGTTTATCTTTCTTTGTTTGGAATAATGGTGTGTTGGTTGTGCAGGTTAACGTGTGGAAAGTGTTCGGAAAGAGTGAAATTGGCTAGAAAAAGGTCCAGTCGGCGCATCGCCAAAAGGGTTGGCGACCCCGACTCAGACCGTCATTGGACCTAAGACAAATTTAACTAAGAGTCTGTACCTTTCGATGAAAACTAGGAAATTATTGGCGAGTCGCCGACCTAGTCGGCGACCCCGATATAGTCCGCCGTTTGGATCTCCAAATCAACTGGAAGTCTTATAAAATTCAGCGAGGCAAGTGTTTACTTGGCGCTTCGCCGAGCGAATCGGCGAGTAAGACTAATGTCACCGAACGGGCAAAAACTGGATGATTTTTAAGGCCGAAATGTTATATTTTTCAAACTCTTTCACTTTCCCTCTCTTTAATGCTTCACAAACTCACACCTACACATTATTCTCTATATTTTGTTTGCATTCTCTAAGTGTTTTAGTCATCGATTTGTGCTTAAAATTCAGATTACATTGCCGCCTAGCAATTCAATCTGAACTTAATCAGCATTAAAGGTTGGCTTTCCGATCCCCGAGTTTGTTTTTGACATTTTGAAATCTTATGCAAATGATTTTACCGTGTTGTCATGTCATGGGCCTCTCTGATAGGATTAGTATGCTTAAATGCCGGTTTTAATTTGAATATCTTGCCTGTAGTGTTTTGATTGTTGAAATCCTGTAGCTTGGTGCATTGAAATAGATTAATATTATGTGGGGTAGTGTTTGTATGTTATGGGTCTTGTTTGAATTTGTGTTGTGCATGCTTTAATTTTGTTTTTAGGGGTTGCGGGGTTGATTTCGAGAAGTTGGATTGAAAATAGGTACGTTGGGTCATTTGGCGAGCTGGGTCGAGCTCGCCGAACCACTCGGTGGTTCACCTAACGTCCTCATCTCACCTTTAATTTCATGCTTTATGTGTTGTTTGATTCTGTAACTTTTGGTGAGAAGCCTGAGGTCGCCGAAGGAACTCGGCGACTCACCGAAAGACTTCTTATCTCCCTTAGGCTGCACCCCTGAATCCTTTTCGCACTGTAACTTTCAGCGAGCTAGTTCTTGCTCACCAAAAGCTATCGGCAATTCGCTGAAAGGGTCTCCCATTGCCAAATTGCCATAGATTTAAAATTGATTTTCTGTGCTTCTGTTCAAATATTTCCTAACTTTGTGTCAATGCTTTGCAGACATGGCTAGACCAAAAGTTGTTGGGAAAATTATGCCACCCCGAAAGATAAGAGCACGAAATTTCAAATTAAATGAAGGGAGGTCGAATCCTCCCAAGAAGGGCAAGCAAGAACCTTCACCTGGAAATAAAGACAAGGGCAAGAGGCCCATTTTTGATAGGAAGACTACTCCCCGAGACCCATCTATTCCTTCATGGGCCCGGGGACTTTCTACAACTATTCGAAAAAATTTTGCGGACACACTTGTAGCAACTCCTGGTGAGTTTGGTGCTATTATTCCTTTTGAAGGAACTCCGGGCACTGATGCCCAAGTCCAGACTGATGCACCTGGCACTAATGCCCAGAAAGACGGAGCGACCACTTAGATAGGATCCCCTCTTTACCTACCTCTCTGTCTATATTTATGTTAACTTATGGATATTATATTTTCGTTTGCATTTGAGGACAAATGTTTTTATTAATGGTGTGTAAGGCTCATCTTTTGTGTGACATTCGTAATTGTTGTTTTGTTTATGTTTGGGCTTTAAGCTAAAAAAATTGTGTTTTTACACTGCTTTTGTGGATACTTGTGCTTTTGAGACCTTGCTTTTAATAGTAAACGATTTTTGACCCTTCCAAAAAAAATTGCCACCTCTTGTATGTGTTGAATGTGGTTGTTCCCTTGCACATTTGAGTACCAGTTTTGATCAATACCGATGACTCGAATATTGCTCATAATCTAACGAAAATGAATGTGTGGCTACGATGAGGCAATTGAAGTAGAATAGACAATATGTGAACTCGTTTTATCTCATTGTGACTAGCCAAGTATCGAATTGAGTCTCTTGTGATGAACATTGCACACTAGCGAAAGTGTGAAGTCTTGTTTGACATTGGTGTCAAAGCCTTGTGTGATGAGCTTACCGTGAACCATGTGTGATGAGCTTACCGTGAACCATGTGTGATGAAACCTATAATTTGCCCCATTGGTCCGGTTGACTAAGTGATGCAATTTCTTGAGATGATCTCAGACAACTTTAAAGAGTGTGAACCAATTTGACATTATACCTCTTTTGTGGCTTACCTTGTGAGTGTGTGAACCTCTTTTGAGCACCCTTTGAGCATTAACCTTTTCTTGTAAGAAACTTGATAACATTGCTACCTTTTATTGACCCATTAGCCATAATCCTCATGATCTGTGGTTTGTTTGAATAGCCAACTTAGGACAAAAGCCTAAGTTGGGGGTGTGGTGAAAAGAGAAGGCAAATCAAAAAAATGCAAACAAGTCCCTTTTGCCCATGTTTTGAGAAAAAATGGAACCCCTCCATATATAAAAAAGAAGAAGAAAAGATTGAAAAATAAAAAAGAAATAAAAAGTTGTGGAATAAGGTTGTGGAAATACAAAGAAAATATGGTTTCCAATGACCCATGGAAGATGAATAAGAGGTGACTTTTGAGCTTAAATGAAAACGATAAAGAGAAGGCAGGAAGGTGTTGTTCACACCACATTTCATGAGGATTTCAGCCTATAAGCCTAAATGACCATACCATTACACTCAGCCCTATTACAAGCCTTGAAAAGACCTTTTTGATCTTGAATGAGTTGAAGCAAAAGTTAATTGGAAAATAAGGGCAAACCTATGGGTGAAATCATGCATTATGTTTATCTTTGTGAGTGTGAGTGTTGATCTTGATTCCAGAACTTTAAATGATTGAACCATTGAGTGAATATGGAATCATTCATTGTGTGAGGGCATTTGAATACTTTTGTTGAGCTTGAACTTGCATTTGAAGCAAGTATAGTGAGCTTGAGATTCTTTGGTAATAGTGAGTCACAACTTGAATCTTTGAGTGCACAATTGATCCTAGAATGAGTAAGTTGAGTCTTTTTGTGTGCATTCATGATTGAGTCTTGTGTAGCATTGTTTGAGACATTCCTTTTGAGGTGCTGAACTTGAGTTTTACTTGAGGACAAGAAAAAGTTTAAGTTGGGGGTGTTGATGAGTCCACGATTTGGACTCTTTTAGGGCTTTATTTTGATAGATTTAGTGTCCTGGTCTTGTCTAATGTTCCAGTGTGCTAAGCTCTGAAGGATAAAATCAATTCGGCGAGATAAATGAGCAGTTGGTGAGTCGCCGAATGATTCCACAATGCAGTACTCCATCACCCAACGTTACATAACTTTAATTTACTGAAGGCCAATGCAGAAAGGTGATGAACCAGACCAAAGAACGGATCAGCGATCCCGACTAGCTGCGCCGAGTGGTCCTTCACAACAAACTTTTTGACAACTATAAATACTTGTTTGAATTATTAGTTTAGCATCCAATCAATATCTAATTTTAGAATATCAAACATTATTTTCAGTTTTTAGAACTTATAGTTTTGGAGCCTTTGTTCCTTAGCTTTGAAGATTTGAAGATTTCCATTTCTAAGCAATTGGAAGTGGGTATTGAAGATTCTTCATCTTAGACGTTTGTAAAGACAATATCTATCGTACACATTTGATGGAAACACTTATCGATATCAATTTCTATCTCTTTACTATGTCTAGCTAAAACCCCAATTCTTGGGGTGTGATTATGTGAATATGGGTTGAATTTACTGCTGGGTATTGCTAATAGATAGTTAATTTGTTGTTTAAAGGTGATTTCATTTAGTAGTTGTGTTTGAATTTAATGGGGTTGTAGTTGCAAATACAATTTTATCTTTGTGTTTTTTACTTGCTCGAGAGAGAGGTTTTAAAACCAAATCTACTGAATCGATAGTCTGTGGTTATTGGATTGTCGTGGGTTAAGCTTGAGAGAGTGAATCCTAAACCCTCTTCCACACATTCATTTTGAGAGAGTGAATGGACTAAGGCAAAGGTTGTGCTTCATTGCCGCTTATTGGTGTTCGAGAGAAACCAATTTGATTTGGGGTAAATTGTTCGAGAGAAAATTTACCCTCACTAAAGTCTAGCTTAGTTACCAATTTACAGCGATTTACTATCAATAGCATTTACGCGGTTGTTTATTTTACTCCATATTCCTATCACATCCCAAGAATCCCGTCTCCATATTCATATTTCTATATTATTTGCTGCTTCTAGTTGATAATTGACTACAAAAATACCTTCGATAATTGACACTTGTGTCACCCTTTAATTTGATATGTTTTTCTTCGTATAAGTCTTTAGCTATAATTGACTTGAGCGAAGTTCTTGCTTTCTCTTAATTCTCGATTACAAACCGCTCCCTTAGGACTCGACCCCAACTCACTAGTTGGGTTATATTACTATTGAACGATTGTGGATGCTTAGTATTGGATGAAGCACCCGGATACGTCGAATCAGGCATCATTTATTTTCTTTTGTTCTAATTGGGAGATGAGCGCAACATGTGTCTCATTTCGTCTTGAGGATCGAGTCTTCATGCCTTCAGTTGGATTACCAATGATGAATTTGTTTGGATTATTTGGTTCACTTCGCCATTCTTTTGGAACTGTTTCGATGACAGGATCAACAAATTGTTCTTCAGGAGTCTACTTCTCAACACTGTTTATCTCCTTGTGAGTTGATATAGGAAGTTGATTGTCTTCATCATCAATGCTAATTCCTATCTCAACAGATTTGTTAGAGACATCAAAAACAACATGAATGGATTCTTCAATATGTAAAGTTCGTTTATTAAAGATTCTATAAGATTTACTAGAATTTGAGTAACCAAGAAATATACCTTCATCACTTCGAGCGTCAAACTTACCAATGTTGTATTTACCATTGTTGTGAACAAAACATTTGCATCCAAATGGATGAAAATATCCGATGTTTTGTCTCTTGCCATTCCACAATTCATATGGTGTCTTTTTTAGTATGGGTCTTATTAAGCATCGATTTAACACATGACAAGTTGTGCTTACAGCTTCAACCCAGAATTTGTGAGGTAGAGAGTGCTCAACGATCATAGTTCTTGCCATATCTTGTAAAGTTCTATTTTTATGCTCTACAACTCCATTTTGTTGTGGTGATCGAGGAGAGGAGTATTTGTGAGTGTAACCCTTTTCATCGCAAAAGTTTTCAAACAATTTGTTTTCAAATTCTCCTCCGTGGTCACTTCTTATAGAAGAGATAAATTAACCTTTGTCTCGCTGAAATTTTTCATAGAAGAACTCAATTGAGATAAAAATATTACCCAAGTGAAATGAGAGTAGTCATCTACAATTACAAATGCGTACCTTTTTCCTCCTATGCTAGTTGTTCTTGTGGGTTCGAATAGATCCATGTGTAGCAATTATAGTGGTTTGTTTGTGGATACAATATCCTTACCAGGGAAAGAGCTTCTTGTTTGTTTACCCATTTGGCATACATCACAGATGTGGGTTTTTGAATAATCTAGCTTGGGTAAACCAATAACAACATCATTTTTGGCCAGTTTTTCAATTAGTCGCATGCTGACATGGCCAAGTTTCTTATGCCAGATTCATGGATCATCAGTCATTGAGGCTAGGCATATATGTTCTCCATTGTTTTTTACAGAGGCAAGGATGTAAACATTCTTTTCTCTGCTTCCTTGTAAGAGATTGTTCCCAGAGTGATCTTCTATTAGGCATTTATTCTTTTGGAAACGAACTTTAAGATTTGAGTCACATAGTTGACTGATGCTCAACAAGTTATATTTGAGACCTGTTACTAAATAAACATTAGTGATATCACAGGCATAATTAAATGTAATTGTACCAATCCCGATTACAGTTCCTTTGGAGTTATCACCAAAACGAATGCTTCCTCCCTTATATTCAGCAATAGATTTGAACATGTTTTTGTCTCCTATGATGTGATTTGAACACCCACTATCTAGATAATATTTTCCTTTTGTTTTCCTGCGGTGTTCCTGCAAAACAAAGTCATTATCTTCTTTTAGGTACCCAAATTTTTTTGGGTCCTTTGAGGTTAGAGCAATCTGGATTTCCTTTAGGTTTCCAAATCCATTTAGATGCATCATAATTTCGAAACCTGCAATTATATGACAAATGTCCGGCCTTTCCTCAGTAATGACAATGTTTGAGAGCAGCTTCTTCAAGGGTGGAATCATTACTGTTGGATTTTAACTCAATCGACTTATAGGACTGATTACAACTAACATAATTTCCATCTGAGGAGCTTTTGCTGCTAGAGCCTTTATAGTTTTTAGAAGTGGATTTGAGAAAGGTTGATTTTTTTTGAACATTTTCAAGAGTAGTTTTTATGTCACGACCCGAGTCTACACCCTGGATGTGGCCGGCACTCAAGAAACATTGCTGGTCCCCAAGCGAACCCTCATTCTGGCTGACTACAAGGGAAAAACTGATTCAAGCATACAAAGCTTAAAAACTGAAATAAAAGTTCATAAAACTTAAATTCAAACTTTAACTCAAATGAAAACTTTGAATAATAAAAATAAATATATTCAACTCGCCATAAAATAGGCAACTTAAGTCCTTAAAATATTTAATAAGATAAATGAATAATACAGACTTCTCAACTATACTGACTATCTATGAAGCCTCTAACTGATAAAGATAAAAGTCGGGACAAAACCCACGACATCCTGACTAAACTGAAAAGTAAATGAAATCCTCCGGAAATAAGGAGGCTCACCATAGCTAACTCGAACTCCCGGATGTATCAACGAATCTCCTGTTGATGATCTCGAATACATGTGTTTGCATCATGAAAAGATGCAGGCCAAATGGCTCAGTACGTGGAATGTACGAGCATGTAAGGGGAATTCTAAAACATAAACATAAGCTTGAAACTTGATAAAAAGGAAATATACTTACCTCTTCTCAAACCTACTCAACTCAAGGAATAATAAAAAACTACTCAAACTTACTCAACTCAGAAGTACTCAAGGATAAGATACTCAACTCAGAGATTAGATACTCGACTCAAAGATTAGATACTCAACTTCAAAGATATGATACTCGACTTGAAATACTCAACTCTGGATACTCAACTCATGAATACTTAACTAAACTCATTTCATTATAAATCAGTTTAAAACAAGTGCGATATAAAGAAAATAAAAACTGTTTAAAACATGATGTCAACTCATAATCATAAATTCATAAAAGACATACCATGATCCCTCTCAAAGTCTACTTGTGCAATGCATGAATGAAGTCCCATACCCCCATTCATACTAAGCAGAACCCCTTGAGGAACCATGCAATTACTGTTGTGGGGGTTTCTCTAACCAACAACCACCACTATGAGCCTAAGTGGTGATACAACGTCTTGCCCACACTGCTAGAACTATCCTATACTTTGCCGTCATATAGAATGCTTAACTTAGTGGATCCACTAGCTTAACTTATGTGATCATCTAAAAAGTATGAACCATTAATACCCATGATGGCTACATGGTTTATGGAGACTTGAGTTAATATGAACTCGCATCCCCATATCGGTGCTCAATACTACTCCCAAAAATATACTTAGCTCATATGTTTTAAACAAATTCTTTCTTTGGTTTAAGATAATTACTCAAAACTTAGTTTAAAAGCTCTCTTGGAATCGATGTTTCCTTTCTTGCTCAGAACTCTTTTGGAAATCTCAGTTACCTCTCATCTTAAATGTGAAACTATTTACTCTTGGGAATACTTAGTTCCCATATATAATTTTAAAGAAAATGAACTTTACTCTTACTCTTTACTCAACTTCAAAGCTTAAGTCTTAAATAAAGTTTAAACATTTGTAAAAGACCTCTTAAAATGTGGTTCATGCCGAATTATGGACGTGAACGACTCAATGCAAGGTTTTCAATAACCATAGATAGAACTCAAATACTTGCAACTCAAAAACTTCAATGATACTACTAATTTCAAGAATGCTCAACTCAGAGGGTTCATGCGGAATTATGAGCATGAACTACTCAACTCAAGGACTCAAAGATACTTCTCATCTCAACAATGCTTGACTTTTAGGGTTCATGCGAAATTATGGTCATGAACAATTCAACTCAATGACTTCATGGGTAACATGTAATAGTCCCATGATTAGGATTATAATCTCGGAAGGGTTAGGAACTCGATACTTAAGACTTAGAACTTGAAGATACTACTCCTTTCAAGGATACTAAACTGATGGAGTTCATGCGGAGGTTATGGGCATGAACGACTTGACTCAAGGATTCACAATTGAACTCAAAGGTTTTCTTGAACTCTACTCATAACTCTCTCTTGAATGTGAATTATGAATTCAAGAGTTATGGTTCATGATATGAAGGATCTTTTAATGATAAAGTGGACTCATGAATACATTCTCCTCACTCTCATGCTCACTTACTCGAGTCTTGAAACAAGGTATTAGAAGTTGTAGAAGACTCCTCAAAGGAACTTAAAGGACTTTCTTAGAATGTTTGAAAGAATTCTCAAAACTTGACTCTCAACTCCACCTTGAATGTGATTTATGAATTCAAGGTTGTGATTTGTGATAGGAAAGGTCTCATGATGTTTAGGAATGATTTTATATAGCTAAACATGAAAAAGACCAAAAATCAATATCTGAAGGTGGGTCCGCGATGCGGAGAAGCATTAAATTTTGGTTTTGAAAATGACTTTTGAGGCAGAACACTCCGTGTCAGCTCCGCGATGCGAAACAGAAATTCCCAAATCTGGGAAGTAGCTGCGCGACATGGAGGGGGTTCCAAGTTTCGACCGACGAAATTTCTTCTTCGTTTCCTAACCCCAATTCGCCTAACTTTGATTCTTTTTCTCAATCTCTCTTTAGATTTAAATACCCAGCAGAAGAACACAAGATTCTAATTCTAACAACTCTATAAATCGACACAATAACCTCAAGAACTCCTCAATCTCTGCCCAATTCAAGAACGAAAGAAATTTCATGAATACATAACAAGAACATCAAAGCTTCAACTTTTAGAACGAATTTAAAGCTGAAATTAACATGATTGGTGTGTAGGTGAACAAACCAAACACTATGGAAGCTTACATACCTAAAAGAACCATCTTCTTGAAGAACTTGAAGGAAAATCTTCAAAGATGAATCCTAGTCTTAGCTTTTCTTGAATTTCTTGAGCGTAGAATCTTTGGAGTGAATGAGAGGGTTTTGATATGTGAAAACTGATTTTCTACTCGTTTAGGGCAATTTAGATGACCTCCTAAGGGGTTTTAGGACTAAAATACCCCTAAATAAATAAATAAAATGAGCTCGGAGTCGGAAATATCTTTCACCAGGCAGTGAGGTCCGTATTGGCACCGCGTGGCGGATCTATCGCTGAGCTGCTGCCAGGTTTGCACGACGTTAGTAAATCAGTCATAATTTTTTACTCAGGGCTCGGAATTGAGCAAACTCAGTGGTGTTGGAAAGAGGACTCGAAGGGATTTAATTTTATATCTTGTAGATCACCTAAATCATCTTGTACTAGGAGTTATGGTTGTTTGAAGTTGAACCAAAACTTAAGAAAAACTAGGAACGACTTGAGTGAACTCTCTTCAGTTCTTCTTGTAACTCAAGGTGCTACATCTAGTGACTTTAATACTCAAGAAATTTTAAATTCCTTGCAAAAATCTCACTCACTACGAAGAACGGTTCGAGTCTTAGCTCAAAAAATTTCTGGGGTGTTACATTTTAATTCATAAATTTCTTCATAGAGCAAATCTTTTTCCACTTCGCATACTTATACTTTTATTTCTAAATTTCTTTCGTCATTTTAGATATTTCGAAAGTTAGTGAGAATTCTATTTAAATCAGTTGCAACACGATCCAACAAGTTTTTCAAGTCATTACAATTATTACATACCTCAGTGCTTGATTCCTCCATTGCCATGAAGCCTATGTTTGCAATTTCTTCATGTTCATTTTCAGAGTTGTCTTCATCACTCCTAATGCTTAGAGCTTTATTCTTTGATTTCCCCTGGAGTGATTCTTCTTAGCTTCTGGTGATTCTTCTTAGCTTCTGGACATTCACGGGCTATTGTCCATACTTTCCGCATTCATAGCATTTTCCATCATTTCTTGGTTGATCCATAATATATTTTTATTTTCCAAAGTTTCTTCCCCTTCTGTTATTTCTGGATCTTCTGAAGGATTCCATGACTGATCTATTGATCAAAGCAATTTCGTCCTCTGCTAGTTCATCTTCTCCTTTGTCTTCCTGATTTTTTTTTAATGCCACAATTTTCTTTTTGTTCTCTTCTTGGCTCTTTTTATTAAGGTGAGTTTTCTCAAAAGCAATCAAGTCTTCTCTTACCTCATCGTAGGTTAGAGTATTTAAGTTCATACTTTCAAGTACAACTACCTTGGCATGCCATTGTGGTGGTAGACTTCGAAGAACTCTTCGTATGTGTTCTATGAGAGGATATATTTTTCCTGAAGCTTTTAGTTCTCCAATGATCTTGCTTAGTCGAGCAAACATGGCTTCGATTATTTCTCCTTCCTTCATTTGAAATACTAGCAGGCTGGTGATAGTTTCTTTGACTTTGTCAGTTCATTCATAGGTGACCTCCAGTTTATCCCACATTTCTTTGGCAGTATCACAACATGAGATCTTTTCATATTCTTCTCCACTGATTGCATTATACAGAACATTTTTGGCTTTGGAGTTTATTTGAATAACTTCCATTTGTTCATTAGTGTAGTTCTCCAAACTTGGTGTAGTAGAAGACTGACTTTCATCAGAGTTTATTGGAATTGAAATATCACCAAGCTTGATAACTCTCCAGACCTTCACGTCATAGGATTTTATGAAGGTCTCCATTCTCACTTTCCAATGAGAAAAGTGTTTTCCATTAAAGTATGGAGGTCTAGTTTGAGAGGTTCCTTCTTGAAATAGTGCGCCTATGATTTGTTATGCCATGATCTTTTTTTCACCTGCTGTTAGACAGTTCTTTGTGAGACGAGGCGCTGATACCAATTGAAAGCGCAAGAGGGGGGTGAATTGCTATTTTTTTCAATTTTCTTTTGTGAGTAGTTGACCTCAGTCGACTACAGGTTGCAGACATGTATGAATAGAATCGAAAATGTGTAAAGTAAACTTGACACAAGAATTTTTATACTGGTTGGGATCCAAAATGGATCTTATGTCCAGTCCCCTTGGGTTGCAAGGGTGTTCTCTTCTAGACTTGATAACTTTTGATGTGAGTACAAAGTTGAGTGTGACTTCACAGTTTACACTCGGTTTCTTTTCACTCTTTTGTTTTGATACAACACCTTACCAACAATATTTCTCTCTTCTCCCTTTTTTTGTTTACAGAGTAGAACTAAGTAATACAATACTTATCAAAAGTAGAGTAGGGAGCGTTGAGATGATTCAAACTCGATTTTACACTTTGTCAGTTTGTAGATCGAGCTTATTTATAGCGTCTAGGCTTGAATAATTTTTGTGAAGAGATGAAAACCCAAGAGATTTGATCCTTGGAAAAGAAGGCAAGGGATCCCTATTTTCCAAGAATAAAGATTAAGGTTAATCTTCATTTCCATTGATTTAGCCTCAATTTACTTGTGATCTTTTGCTAGTTGTTAGTCTTGATTCCTCAGTCTTCAATAGCCGTTGGAGATTTTCATGATCTTCACCTTCCTTAATTGAGATGTAGCCGTTTGGAATCTGTTTTGATTTAGGCTTCCTTGATTGATCATATTTAATTTAAGATTTTCCTTGATTTATGTACTCTGTATTTCAGCTTCCTTGATTGTTGGTCTTCAATTTTCTGCTTGGTAATCTTCCTTGATTTAAGCATCACGATCTTCTATCTCCATTTCGGATTCTTTCCTTTTTGATGATCAGCTAACCCTGAAACAATTTAAGTTGTTTATCATTAAAATTTTGCACTAACACATATAGTGTTAAATAAATTCCAAAAGATTTTAGCAAAGATTAAGACAACAAGCCAAATGGAGCATATGAAAGTTAAATTATTACTTTTCTTTTAGCGAGCATGCTAAGAAGAGAAAGAACAAGACTTCTAGAAGAATAAAGAAGCTACTGGTTAAGATAAGAACAAATAGAGCTTATCATAAGAGTTATTCATCATGATCAAGGAAGAAATAATGCTAACAGTCATCCCCTTTACAATAGATATGAACTTTAGTGTTAAACAGAGGACATAAACAAAGAACTGTACAGGTTGAGACTTAAGAAAAATACGAAAGACATGAATTAAACGACTTAGTATCCACAGTAAAGAAACTTAACTGGTAATACTAACCCACTAGAACGGAAGGCAAAACATGAGCTTTTAACAAAGAAGAACAAATTTAATCCAATGATGAAAACAATAAGATAACTTTCAACACAAGATAAGGGCTGAAATGAAACCAAACCGAGGAAAGATTAACTCCACTATATGCCACATACCCATCTAAATGCACTTTCCAAACAACAACAAGATATGCTAAAATCTAATTCATGAATTCACTCAGACTTAAATACCAATGAGAGATATATTTAGCATACCAAGATAGGAACAAACCACAACCTAGACAAACTTAAATTGCTAATCAAATTACAATCAGTAACTTAAGCAACCGGAAAAGACACTCAAGCCACTTTTTGCACCTTTAAAAACAACATTATAATCAAATAGGTCAGGTTCGCAATTTGAACATCTGAAGATTCTTACAACTTAGCGAACAATAGATAAAAAGCTAAAATGACTAGAGGAAAAAATTTCTGATTTGAGCTAAACATATAGGAAACCAATTTATTATGCAAAGCAAGATTTAGACTAAAACGGATAAACCAAATTTACACACAAAATTTATATATGCCTGTGAATTCGAGATAATTATAATCTCGTCACTTGAACAAGAGAAGCTAAATCACTACGAACCTCAAAGGAATCAAGGCAGAGAAGAATCTAAATAAACTACATATAATAGTTTAAACTAATTACTTTCAACAGCATCAAGAAATAAACCGTAAAATCTGATGCAAGGAAAGCAACACGAAGCGAGTTGGTAATATCATATCATGACTAAACTGAGACACCAATCCAAGTGAATATTCAAACCAAAACATTAACTAGCTTGACTCAGAATCAGTGGAGCAAATTGAATGACTAAAGTCGCTATTAAGATCAGCTCGATATTATTAGGCAAAAGATATGTCAAAATAGAAACTGCATAGTTTGATTTGAGAATTCATCCTCTTGGATGCTCTCTTGGATGCTTTCGGCAAAGACTGAAATAAACTTGTTAGTGGAAACTGTAATTTAAATGAAAAAGTGTTATGTTTTACCGTATTCGGCATATTTTCTTTTCTCTAAATGTTCTAACGTCGGCCTTCATCGGTTTTGACGTAGTAGATGATGAATTCATATGATGCTACAATGATTATGACTTTCTCGATAATGCAATATTATTGATGACGATACTTCATTGATAGGATGATGATGCTCTGTCGCTAGAATGATGTTGATCCATTGGTAAGAAAAATGGTGCTCCTACATCGATAGGATGATGACGTCGATGCTTGATTGATAAGATGATGCTGCTACATTAATGATCTGTCGGTAAAATGATGTTGATTCGTTAATGAGATGAAGATGTTGATCCTTTGAGCAATGATATTATCACCTCTGATAATATAATACATATGACCCTCTCAGTGGTTTGAATAGGTTTGAATATGTAATGGCCCTCTTGGCATTTGAGATGCAATGGCCCTTTCCAACCGCAGATGACGCAGGAGTCTTTGGGTGAAGACGTTGATGTAATAGCCAATTTTGTCTTGATTTATGTAATTTGAGCGGAGTCGCTTAACGGATTTTTTACTCGAGCCCGTGAGTTTTATATTTCTCACCAAGCAATATGCCCTAGTTTGTTGCTTAGAGGTAGTTCCACGTTTGTGTTAAAGCCCCTACAAAACTTGAATTTGATAACACAATTAGTAAATAAATATTAAATATAAAGCATGGTGAGATAAACACATGGAAATAACACGTCCTGGGTGTGAATTGATAAAAAAAAATGTGGCCTTGCAAGCTGAAATGATTTAATGAGATAAAATCTTACAAATTTTATGGAAAAGGGGATTAAGGCTGATGAGAATGGTGTTTTGCAGTGATGATTAATGAGAATGAAGCCTTAACCCAAAAAATGTGGCTTTTTAAGCAGATGATTTATGAAATAAAGTTTTTGAAGGTAATGCATTTTTTGTAAAGCATTTGTGCAGTGCATTTGAGAATATGCATTCGCGCGAAACATATGAAAGCATTTGCACGGTGCATTTGAGAATATCTGGAAGCATTTGTGTGGTGCGTTTGAAAATATTTGAAAGTATTTATGCAGAACATCTGAAAGCATTTGTGCGGTGCATTTGAAAATATCTCGAAGCATTTATGTAGTGCGCTTGAAAATATTTGAAAGCATTTGTGCAGTGCATTTAAAGGTATTTATGCAAAGAAAAATCATATGCAATGCGTTTAAATAATATTTGTGTATCAACACATTTTGAAACCTTTGTAAAGCTTTACTTATAAGTTTTCGTATAATAAATTTATAAGTAATTAATTCAAACCACTCGGTCATATAGTCTTTTCGATTCTATAGACGTTATTGACTTCTCAGCTTCCACTAATCCTGACAAACCTGCACTCAAAGAAAAATTATAAGTTTTGGGGGAGGTTGATTAGCGTTAACTTTGAAGGTCTGAATCTTCATACTTCTTTCTTCCAGCTTTGCTTGGACTTGTAACTTTCGTCTATTCTAAATCTTGGTTAACGAATAATAAAGGAAATAAATAACAAGAAAAGATTTGATTGAAAATCATATTTAAAAATAAGATAAAATTATATACGTATATATAGTGATAAAGAATTTCTGTAGAACTTCAAATTGTGACATGTCGTGAAACAAAGCGAACGTCCTTTATCTGAAGTCTTTCTTCTGTCGGATGATTTGATTGACCATATATTCTTCAAATCTCTTGATATCTTCTAGTAATGACTCCCTTAAAAACAGTCCCAATTTTTGACGAAAGAGATATGTTGTCCTTTGGTCACGATGATATTGAACATTCTATAGGATGCACACTATTCAATCAAGGGCATCAAGCAAACATAACCTAAGGATACAATTAAAATTGTAATAAACGGGCCGAACCCTCCTCGGGTTGCCTACATATCCAAATGGAATCAGGCCGTACGTAGTTCATATTACATAGAAAGGAAATTTTGCAAACCATACTGAAAGACCAAATCCGATATGGATTTCCTACGTATCCCGCTATGGAAATCAGGTCAAGATGTAGTTCCAATACATGACAAGAGATTACATGAAAATGAAATAGAAACTTCTAGATGTAGTATCTCTTAACCGCATCTGCGTTGATGGCTTTCGGCCATATCTTACCATCCATTTCTGCTAGAATCAAAGCTCCTCCAGTCAGTACTCGCTCAGCCATGTAAGGTCCTAACCAATTCGGTGCAAACTTCCCCTTAGCTTCATCTTGGTGTGGGAATATTCTCTTTAACACCAATTGTCCTATTTCAAACTGTCTCAATCTTACTTTCTTGTTGAATGCTATGTCCATCATGTGTTGATAAAGGGAGAAGATGCGGATCTTCTATTGGATGGTTTAAGGTAAGTGAAGCTGGGTTGATTGGACCAGACTTAGTTCATCAAGCTATGGAGAAAGTGAGGGTTATTCAAGAAAGGTTGAAAACAATGCAGAGTCATCAGAAATTCTACACTGATGTTAGGAGAAGGGACTTAGAGTTTGAAGTAGATGAATGGTTATACTTGAAGGTTTCACCCATGAAAGGTGTTATGAGATTTGGTAGGAAGGGGAAGCTCAGTCCCCGGTATATTGGTTTTTACAGAATATCCAAAAGGATTGGTAATATAGCTTATAAGCTGGAGCTACCGCAAGAGTTAGCAACAGTTCATCCAGTGTTTCACATTTATATGTTGAAAAAGTGTATGGGAGATCCTTCACTTTTTATCCCAACTGAAGATATTAGTATTAAAGATAGTTTGTCTTATGAGGAGATTCTTGTTCATATTCTAGACCACCAGGTTCGCAAATTGAGAACTAAGGAGGTAGCATCAATCAAGGTCTTATGGAGAAATCAGTTTGTTGAGGAAGCTACATGGGAGGATGAGGAGGACATGAAGAAGATATATCCACATCTCTTTGAGTCTGAAGACATTCTAGATCAAGGTACTAATTCTCTTCTTAGTACTCTTTAATTGATATATTGAATGTGTTAGATTTGATTGTTGGGTGTTTGAGTTGAATGTTAGATGTTACACCCTTAGCCTACTAAGAGTAATCTCATTCGAGGACGAATGTTCCCAAGGGGGAGATATTGTAACACCACACTATTTGAAAGAGCTAGAATTAGAAAGAACCATTTTTTGGAAAGAATAAAAATCTGAAATTTGGCAAGTATGTTAAGTATGAGTTTTGCGTCAACTTCAAACGATCATAACTCCTGGCACAGGAGGAGTTAGGTGGAATACAAGATATCAAAGGAAAGGTATTTGAATTATCTTTCCAACGCCACCAAGTTTTATAATTTTTGATTTTGTATGAGGGAGATATGCCCGTTTGAAGTAGGACTGTCTGGATAAGGAAAGTCAATCGGATTTCAGAGGGGTATTTTGGTCTTTTCATTACCCAATTAATTTATTTCATTTTTAGGAATTTATTTGGGGTCTAAACTGAGTTAGTTCAGTTTACGCAATTAAGAATTACGCTAGGTCTTTGAGATAAGAGAAAAGAGGAGAAAAGTCAAGGTGTTCTTGGAGATTTCTTGCGAAATCGAAGTCGTTTCGCCAAGGGTTGATCCCTAAAGAGGTATGTGAGAATTTCATAGCGTTGGGTCGTTCACCCATGCGCCAATCATGTTTAGTTCAGTGAAATTCGTTCTAGAAAGTTGAAAGTTTGATGATCTTGAATTGTGTTCTTGAAATTGGCTTTTGTTCTTGAGATTTGATGGGATTGTTGAGTTCTTGATGGAATCATGTCAATTTTAGAGTCCTTTAGGAGTAGATTCTTATGTACATGTACTGGGTATCTGAATCTAACGAGAAATTGAGAAAAGAATCGAATTTAGGTGAATTGAGGTTAGAAAATGGAGGAGAAAATGTCGGGCAGAAACTGGGCATCGTTCCTCAGAAGTGGAACTTTTCTCTCCGCGTTGCGGACCCCTCTGCCTCAAAATTTATTTTGCGACCAAATTTAAAATGCATCTTTGCATCGCGGGCTTGCTCCCAGACAATGTTTTCTTGACCGTTTCTCAAGATTAACTATCTAAAAACACTCTTAATCATCACGATATCCTTCCTATCACAAATCATAACCTTGGATCCATAAATTCAAATTCAAGGTAAGTTAAGAACCAAGTCTAGAGAGTTTTTAGAGTCTTTTTTCAAGAAGTCTTTTACAAATGCTTTAAACTTGTTTTAAGACTTAAGCTTTGAGTTGAGTAAGAGTAACAAATGAAGTTCATTTTCTTTAAAAGAGTATATGGGAACTAAGTATTCCCAAAGAGTAAATGATTTCACATTTAAGCAAGAGAGGAAACACCGATTTCCAAGAGCCTTTGAGCTAGTTTTAAAGTAATTATCTCAAACCAAAAAAAGAGTTGTGTTTTTAAACCTATGAGCTAGTTACATTTTGGGAGAAGAATTGAGCACCGATTTGGGGATGAGCTTGAGTTCAAATAATTCAAAGTCTCCATAAATCGTGTGGCCAGCATGGGTAGAAAAAGGTCATACTTTTTAGATGATTTCATAGTGCTTTTTAACATAGACTAGTGGATCCACTTAGTAGTTAGGTTTCTCAT
This sequence comes from Solanum piurae, assembly GCA_029582685.1. NCBI lineage: Eukaryota > Viridiplantae > Streptophyta > Magnoliopsida > Solanales > Solanaceae > Solanum > Solanum piurae. The sequence continues at coordinate 89,389 of JAJOOO010002819.1, forward strand.
ACCCCGGCAAGGTATAGGATGACCCTGGCAGCATGAGGTAAAACGTTGTATCATCACATAACTCATAGTGATGGTTGTCGGTTAGAGAAACTCCCACAAAGATATTTTTGTATTCTTATAAACACAGATTTATTTGTATTTTCATATACAAACAGAATTTAAATTGTATCCTTGCATACAAACTGAGTTACTATTGTATTTTTCAATACACGGAGTTGTTATCCGTGTGTTTTAAAAAAAATTCTTTATATTGCATTTATATTACTACTTTATATTGAAATGAGTTGAGTTGAGTTGAGACCACGTATGTTCCTTCAGTTCCTTTCAAGCTTATGTTTTGTTTTAGAATTCCCCTCGTATGCTCGTACATTCAATGTATTGATGCCTTTTGGCCTGCATCTTTTATGATGCAGATACAGGTAACCAGGATCAACATCCAGCACATCGTTGATTCAGTTGAGCTTCAAAATTATTGGTGAGCGTCCTTGCTTCCGGAGGATCCCTTTTTATTGATTTCATTATTCTAGTTCTTTCGGATGTCGTGGGTCTTGTCCTGACGTCTATATCAGTTGTTAGAGGCTTCATAGACAGTTAGTTATTGTTAGCTCATTAGTCTTTTCCATTTTCATATTGATGTTGAGACTTGAGTTGTCACTTTGGCTAGTTGAGTGTTTATTTATAAGACATTCTAAGTTATCTTTGAGGTACAATTTACTTTTAAAGTACTTTTATTATGAGTAAGTCTTCCGCTAAGAGTTAAGTCAGGCCAAGGGTTCACTTAGGGCCAGCAATGGTTCTCGAGTGTCAGTTCCGTCTAGGGTGTAGGCTCGGGGAGTGACAATTAAATCGAATTAAAAAGGCAAAATAGTCAATGCTATCAGAATTTTTGTAAGATTAACAATAAAGAAAGACAAAATGTCACGACCCAAGCCTAGGGCCTAGACGTGACATGGCGAATGAGGAACCCGAAGGAACCCCAAACAAGCCTCTCAAACTTGTCATCACACTTCATCGGTCGCGGAAGTACATTCAACATTTATTTAACGGGAAATAGGGACTAAGG
>JAJOOO010002820.1:0-34511 GCA_029582685.1 Solanum piurae
AGGTTAGAGTGGGAAGGGGGTACAAGCCTAAGTCAGCTAGGGTCATATATATCGTGCGGGGTAGGAAACTGGTGGGGCAGGATTGTTTGGCGTCATTGTCCCCATATTATGTTGTGCTTAATGGTAATGCCAAGTCGGTAACTCTAGAGATCCCGGGTAGGGAAAGGTTAGAGTGGGAAGGGGGTACAAGCCTAAGTCAGCTAGGGTCATATATATCGTGCGGGGTAGGAAACTGGTGGGGCAGGATTGTTTGGCGTCATTGTCCCCATATTATGTTGTGCTTAATGGTAATGCCAAGTCGGTAACTCTAGAGATCCCGGGTAGGGAAAGGTTAGAGTGGGAAGGGGGTACAAGCCTAAGTCAGCTAGGGTCATATATATCGTGCGGGGTAGGAAACTGGTGGGGCAGGATTGTTTGGCGTCATTGTCCCCATATTATGTTGTGCTTAATGGTAATGCCAAGTCGGTAACTCTAGAGATCCCGGGTAGGGAAAGGTTAGAGTGGGAAGGGGGTACAAGCCTAAGTCAGCTAGGGTCATATATATCGTGCGGGGTAGGAAACTGGTGGGGCAGGATTGTTTGGCGTCATTGGCTCATATTTGTGATGTTGAGGTCAAATTCCTCTCTATTGCATCTATTCATGTGGTGTCAGAATTGAGAGAGCTTAAAGCTCAAATCCAGGAGGTTCTTGATTAAGGTTTCACCCCTCCTAGTGCTTCCTCGTGGGGTGTTCCTGTCTTGTTTGTTAAGAAGAAGGGTGGTAGTATGAGAACTGTTGATTTTATCTTAAGTCATAAAGGGGTGGATTAATACCGAGATGACAAGCTTATGGATAAAGAAAGTCCTATTGAGTATACTTGGGTGAAGGCAATTGAAGTATTTTAGTAAGAAAGTGCGCATAAAAATTGGGTTAGTCCTTTAAATTTGATGGGTATACCTAAGTTTGAGGTGTCGCGTTGATGAAAAGTTTGACTTGTGGTGATAGTCAGGGTTGACTGAGCATAAGGGTAATAAGAGTTTGTGATGGAATGCAACTATTTAATAAGATTGGTTGGCAACTATTGAAAAAGACTTGAGAATGGAGTGTACAGACATTAGCTCGAGTATGATGATAAGTGCTTGGTTCTTGTTTTTGAGTTTAGTAATGAGTATGATTGAAGTTTTAGCGAAATATATGGTAAGATCGATGGAGATGCGATCAATGATAAACGAAGATCCATGAATTCATAAAAATCTTCAAGGTACAAGCTAATGTTGATAGAGAAAGGGATTGTGTTATACGGTGGGAATTACAATTCAGATTTTTCATTGTAAATCTACATTCGGGGTGATGTATTTTGTCAAGGTATGAATTGGCAAGGTGAGAAATGATCAATTGTATTCGGTATTGAGCATTTGAAAGGACTTACACCTGGGTTGAGTTGTAATTTTCTACTATTGATTGTTAAGTATCTAAGAAATCTTTCATTTTTAAAAGTGGTGGTTTATAATAAGGGAAATGGTCGGAGTATTTATAATGGTTGTTAGTATTGTGAGTATGATTCACTAGTTATGCTCTAGTGTGTTTTCACTTTTGTGGGTGGATCCCTAGTGGTGGATCAGGAGTACCAAATCCTATGATGTTCTCTTGGTTGAGTGGGAAGACTGAGAAGATTTGGTTATTTCGAATGATATAATTGGAGTTGTCTTGGAGTTGTTAAAGTATTTTAGTGGTTCGACATGTACCACTTGCTTATGAGAATTCATAGAAGAGCTACCCTGTGTGATCATGGTTGTCCGACAATTTTAATATTTGTCTAGTTGTCGAGGTCATGTATTGATTGTGTGTGGATGAATGCGGGGATCAATGGGTCCAATTCTACTATTATTAAGGGTAATCTACAATCATAATTGCTAAATCTAGCATTCGATAGTATGGTTAGAGGGTTGTATGCTTGGACATATCCCTCGATGAGTATCTGATGTCTAAAGATCAAATTTTGTAACTTAAGATCATGGAAATTTATGTTGTGAGAAGGAGATGTTGATAAGAACTATGATTGGTTGAGTATTATGAATGTGTGTTGGTTGTTTCAAGTTCACTTCTAATTGTAGTGATTATTGATTTGGAATTTTATCTTGCTTAAGTGCTAAAGGATTCGTCCGGACAATTGTGTCAAGGTCTTTGATAACAAGTTGCAGACGTGTGTACAATCAACTTTGGTGGTTATTGAGAATAGCTTTTGTTGTTAGTTAAGTTTACATACAACAATATTTATCACTCGAGTATTGAGATGACTTCATTAAGGCATTGTAAGGGAGGATATGTAGATCACCCATAGGAGTGTTTGAGACTAGAGATGTAAAATCGTTGGAGGTTGTTTTGGTGAAGGATGCTCAGGATAAGGTGAGAAGTATCTAAGCTAAGTTTCTAGCAGCCTAGAGTCGACAGAAAAAGTATGCGGGACAAGTATCCCAAGTTATACGATGATTCAGATACTACTTTATTCTTGTTTTAGCCCTTTTCTCCTAGTTTGTCACTCGGGGACGAGTGATGGGTAAATTGGTATCTATTGTAACGACCTGATTCAGTCGTTAGGGAAAAGCCAATGGAGAAAGAATTGGACCAGAAAAACTTTTGAGTAGTAACTTGAGATTTCCTAGCCTAGTCCAGATTTGGACGAAATCGGAGTCAGTGAGGTCTAGGGAATTATGGTAACAAATGAGAGATCTAATTATTATTTTGATTATATGACTAGATAGTTAAGACATTAAGAAACTCGTATGACTTTACGTAATTGAATTCGGGTGAGTAGAACTCCCGAAACTGATCTTAGTGTGAACGTGTATTTTCTGAGTGTCATGGGATGAAGGTGTGTTGTGAAATGGGGGTTTGAAACTCTTAATTTAGCTCTCTATTTCCATTCAAGCCGCTAGGGCAGGATTATTCCCGCCAGGGCGGGGCCGCTGTAGCGGGGTGAGGACCGCTGTGGTGGGACAGTCGTGATTTAAGTCGGAAATAAACCCCTAAAATATTTTATTCTGCAAGTTTCGACTTTGAGATCTAAGGAACGACCCCAGAGGTTTTCTTGACAGTTTCCACCATTCTTGAGGCTAAAGGTAAAGTTTTCACTCCCTGAATCCATTTTTTTTTTATCCGTAGAACTTGGTTTCTTGGGTGATTATTGTGGGGGAAGAGTTTGGATGGTGGAAAAAGCCCTAATCTAGGTATGGGGATGAAGGGTTTGGCCTAGGGTTGATAATGTTGATTATAATCCGGGTAAGTGGGCCCCGTTTATTGATCCTTGCGCTAATTCTATGTTTTTAGATCACGAACAAGCGGAAAGAATCCAGAAAGGAAAGATTCAAGTGCCTTTAGGGATTCAAGCTTGTATTCGAGGTAGGTGATGATTTGTGATTTCATGATTGTGTGATATATGTTTGTTCTTGCTTCATTATAATTCGTGTATATATGCGAATGTTGTATTATTGATCACCCTAATCATAAATGAGGATAATTGAATAATTGTATGCCATGAATCACCTCTTGTTGTATGATTGTGAGAATATACATTGTGATTGTGATTGTGGTTTGTTGAATGGATCGGGTGTTACGTTATGACACACTAACTTGGATCGGTTGCCACGTTCCGGCATAAATATGGGATCGGTTGCCACGTTTCGGCATAAATATGGGATTGGTTGCCACATTCTGACATAAATATTGGATCGGATACCACGAACCGGTACACTAACAGTTTGGGTTTGGAATCCATGAGAGGACTATTGAATTGGATTTCGTGAGAGGACCATTGAATTGTGTTGTGTATCTACTTGTGTTGATTACGTTCATAGCTAATGGTGATTAAGTTTGAAAGATTGTTTGTTGCTCTAAAATGATAACCAATGTGTATTATTGAGAACGTGGAATGCTACATTGATCCTGAAAAGATGACTAATATTGTATATGTTCGGTATATGCCAGTTCTATAATGTTATAGTTACTTGCATGTGTTTCACTTATTGGGATAGATGTGTGATCCTACCAGTACACTGTGGTTGTGTACTGATATTGCGCTTGCTTGTTCTTTATTGAGTACAGTGCATCTTCAGGTGGCTATTGATAGACCTCAGCTAGGTGACTATTGAGCGTGACCGGATTCAAGAGTGAGCCAGTTCTTTCAGGCTGCCATGGATCTTTCTTGTTTAAGTCCACTCTTTTCGGACTCAGACTATTTGTTTAAGGTGTTTGTTTAGTTTCGGGGTTGTACCCCTTGTTCTTAGACTTGTCGTTAGTAGAGTTTTGGTACAATGACTTTCAGGTTCTAGGGGTTGTTCTTCCGCATTTGTTTGGTTAGTTAGTTATTTAAACCTTTGGAGTTTATGGAAACTCCGTATTTCTTAGGTCATTTAAACCTGCTTCTGTATCTTTAAATGCATAGTTCTTGGTTAAGTTGCTTAGTTGGGTTGTAGTATCGGTTCTCCCATCGGAGGGTTAGTGTGGGTGTCAATCACGACGGTCTGGATCATGACACTTATACAAATTATATTATACAAATTCTGAATTATACAAAAGTTATACAAATTATATTATTCAAATATCGAATTATACAAACGTGCGAATTATACAAAACTAAAAAGTTGAGGTGAGTAATTATAGCTAAAAATAGCCTGCAAACTGTAATTAAGACAAATTATAGCTATGTTAACTAATTAACTAGTATATATTTGATTATACGCGTTATTTTACCAATTAGTTATTGGTAAATTTCTCTTTTAGATCTTGTAAGCTGGATGATATATACATTACTAATATATATCATATTTTTTTCTCACGAATTAGTGAAAAATTGTGTTATAGCATATGATCTTCTCGTTTATTTTCCACCGAATTAATTCACTGAAAAATTTATGATGGAAAACAGATTCTTACTGAAATAGTGAGAAAACTTCCTAAAAAGCTTTTCGTTTGAAAAGATTACTATTTTCAATTTTCTTATCAATTCAATTAAAATATCTTTTAAAACAACCATTGAATATTTTTTTTAGTAGGAAAATAGTAGTAATATTTTTAGTAGTGATACCTCTAATATTTAATCTTTAGTTAATTGAAATGTAATTTGGTCTTTGTATATAGAAAATATGTTATATTTGACTATTTATCAATCTATATTATCGTCAAATATAAAATAATATTACAAATTTGATAACTCACATGATTAAATAAGTAGTAAAATGATTAATAATTACGATACATTTATGAATATTCGCAAAAAAGTAATTAAAATACATAATTTAATTAATTAATTTTTTTATATATTTAATTAAATAACATAAATATTTAAATTTACCAATAATTAAGGGACAAAAAATACTATTAGTTCAAAGAGAAGCAAAATCAAAACTGACATTAGTCGCCGGCAGGAGAAAAGGGAAATAAAAAAAATTAAAGCACCATTGGGGGAGAAATATCTTAGATTTGATTTCCTTTATCATTAATTTGAATTAGTGTCCACTTAGTAAAATACAAAATACTTCTTGCCAAAAAATTATTAAGATTTACGAATTATGGAGCATGAAAAGGATACTATAAATATTTGTCAAATATCAACAAGACTTTTATTATATGCATATGAAGAAAAGTAAATCAATATGTTGATTGCGACTTCTTGATAAACATGATAAAATCCTAATAAACTAGGAAAATGCAACGAAGGATATGAAGTTCCTTCTATATCGGACTTAATTTAAGCGACGTTGAACAGAAAATTAAAGATTAAGATATTTTGTCACAATACACAATAATAAATTCAGATATTTGTTTGATACATTTGAAATACGAATCATGATTGTTATCATTACTTTGGAATAATTATGACTTTTAAGCACTAATCTTATAATCATAATCTCCCTCAAAAGCTTAATACATGAACAAAAGACGTAATTCTCTTGAATTGCTTAAGTGGAAAGAGTCAAAGCTTGCATATAAACCATCCACACAAAAAATTAAGCACAATCAAGTGGGGAGTATTAAAAAAAATAACGTCTTTTTCTTTTGACTTTCAGTGGTGAGGTGGCTGGCTGAACCAGACGTACGCAAAATTTAAATTTTGTGAATTTAATTTTAAGGTTTATAGTATTGAATTTATTATATTTGTATTATTATGAATTTATATTTATTGTAATTTTAGTGGAATTTTACCAACAAATTTTATGTTTCGCGTTGATAAAACTTCAAATATAAATCCAATAACATTAACCTAAGTCCACCCCTAGTTAACATTATGTTTAATAAACCTAAAGTTTTACATTATCTCGAAATGCTTATAATCTATTGAAATCCACCCAAAGATCTAGTTAAAAAAAATAATAGAATTGATGGGGGAAAAAATACATATTGATATAGGATATACCATTTAAATTGAATTAAGTTTTATTTATGTCAGTGTATCTACTTTAGGTTCTATATCCTCGAGGTGTATTTATTTGCAACAAATTTTAAAATGAAAGAAAATAAAGTACAATACAAAAGAATATGAAGAAACATAAATATTTTATTGATAAATAGTGCGGATACAATTTTGTTTCTCCATTGATCCTTTTCTCATAAACGATTCATTCATATACCAGGGTCATTAGTGGCATATTTCTCAATAGGATGATTTGGATTTGACATCTTTATGTATATTTCATGAATTTGCGGAATATTTGAGATGCCTCTCAAAGGGAATATAATACCCTTTATATAGGCATAAACTAGGGTTTAGGCTTGAGTAACCTCCAAGAATCCTAATTGAAAATGAACACACCTTGTAGAGTCTCAACTCGAATTAAACACATCTTGTAGAGTATCAATAAATTTCAATGTCTACAAATGCCTACTTCAAGGCTTGTCGGAGTGTAGACTTGATGAAACTCAAAGACGAGACTTGAAGTACTCATTCTTCCACCTTTGCGGTTTTGTGAAGGTGGATTTGCAGATTTGATATGTGAGAGAAGAGATGAAGGGAAGACTCGGGTCCCACTGGGCGTGCCAATTTGTTTGCAACAAATCTTAAAGCAACAAAAAATAAATTACAATCATAAAAAAATATGATGAAACATGAATATTTTATTGACAAATAGTGCGGGTACAATTCTGTTCTTCCCTTGATTCTTCTCTCATAAAAGATTTTTCCATATTCGAGGGTTGTTGGTGGCGTATTGCTCTACTAGGATGATTTAGATTTGACCTCGTTAATTATGAATATTCCATGAATTTGCAAAATATTCGAGATGCCGCTTAACGGGAATATAATACCCTTTATATAGGCATGAACTAGGTTTAGGGTTGAGTAGCCTTCAAAAATCCTAATTGAAGTTGAACACATCTTGTAGAGTCACAACTCAAATTGAACACATCAGGTAGAGTCCCACAAAATTTCAATGTCTACATTATCTCTTAAGATTTCCACAAAATTCAATGTCTACGGTATCGTCCCACAAAATTTCAATGTCTACATTATCTCTTAAGATTACCACAAAATTCAATGTCTACGGTATCTCTTAAGATTTATACATTGGTAGAACTATAGAGACTACTATAATTTTGTGGGATTTTATATAAGACTGAGTTATTTTTGTTAGAGTTCTTGGAGGCTACACAACTCTAAAATCGAGTTTACAATATATAGGTAACATATTCTCTTAAAAAGACATTTCAATATCTCATAAACTCTTGGGATATTAATAAAGAGATCAAGATGTATCCGAATATTTTTTGATAACCAAATATGTGATCCACATCATCCTAGTTCAGAAATACATCACTAATGACTTCATCCTCAAATCACGGAGGAATCTTGAGAGAATAATCTACCAATGTCCACAATTAGATATTGCATCACTAATTAATTTTTGTATTATTTATCTTTGCATAACTTGTCTCTAAACCATTACTCATTAAGCAAACAAATTCAGCATAGTAATTTTTCTACTTGTTTTGCCAAGATGGCATACATCACCATTGAACTTTATTAAATATTGTGCCCCTTTTTTTAATCTTATATATTCTGTGTAATTGTTCGTGAGACTTAATTAGACGTTCTGGCACAATTAACGAGGGTGGATGTGTTGAGCAACACATACTTTTTCCATTCATTTTTATTTATTCATATGTCTTAAAAATAATACTTAATTAATATGAGTATTTTATCACAATAATATATATTATATTTTTATATCTTAAAAAATAATTTAAAGAATAAGTAATTAATATTGAGAAAAAGAAATAATTGTCTTTCCCTACTATGTATGTTACAAATAAAACTGAAATCCTCCCATCGAATAAAAAAAATGAAATTTCAAGAACAAATAGTCATCTACATACACTTAAAGCTTTCTTGTCTTCACTGATCAACATTTAGTTTGGCCTAAAATTTTCTAAATATGACGCATCACTTACCTTTCGTCATTATGTGTCCATAATTATTTTACTACCTATTTATATGGTTGATATTTTAATAACTGACATTAATCACACAACCCTTGTTGAGGATGCAACTTTTTATTTTAAAAAGGGAAAATAATCTGATATACCCCCTAATTTTGTCATTTAGAGCTGATATATTCCTCGTTATGAAAGTGACTCATATATACCATCATCGTTATACAAATGACTCACATATACCCTTACCGTTACAAAAGGAACTCACACATACCCTTCATTTAACATAATTGAAAAAAATTACTAGTTTTAAATTTATTTTTTTGACTTTAATTTTTTTTTTAAAATTATGTAGGGGTATATATATTATCCTTCTAACAAAGTTCAAGGTATATTTTAATCTTTTTCATACAAAAAATATTTTTTGACTTCTTTGATTATCATTATACAAGTTTAAATTAGTGAAACATAAATAAATTTTACCATCAAAATAATAAATTTAAATTAGTCGTTGAAACAAAAAATATCAAAAAAAAGTGCGAGGAGGATCAAATATACCTCATATGGATTATATATATTTTTTAAAATAAATAAAAGATTAAATTAAAATTATTTTTCACTTCCATTAGAGGAAAATGATATATGTGAGTCATTTGTATAACAATAGGGATATATATGAGTCACTTTCATAATAAAGACATACCAACTTTAAATGACAAAGTTGAAATAAAGGACAAATAAAAATACCGCCATAGAATAATAAAAAATGTTTAATTGAATCTTTCACGGTAAGTTATTCTCAAAGCTGATTGAGAATTGATAAAAAAAATCAAATAGGCATTAAAGTTGAGACTCAATTTATCTGGGATAAAGTTATTTTAACAATAATTAGCATTTTTAGTGGAGGCTTTATTTTGAATTGTATAAGGGATTTCAGAATCAGTTAAAATACAAAATTCAGATGAAAAGTATAAGATTTATGCTAGAAAATTATATTGGGCAAACAATATAAAAGAATAAACAGATTTTTCTTTTTGTAGAATGCTGTGCAAATAAGCTACATAAAATAAAGGGGATTGCAAGTTTGGATCACTCATATACATCTAGTGTTTTTTTTAAAAAAAAGAGCAATTCCTTTATTAGTATTGTAGCCTATTTTGACTTCTCCAAAGATTTTGAAGGAACGTGAATCAACCAAATTGATGCTACCATAAGATAATTTTAAATTAACAAATGACAATGATAGAATATAATAAAAGCACTTTTTGATATGTTTCTGATTTGGTGTCTTGGTACTTATATTGAAGTTCGGCTAATTTAAGTTTGTATAGTGTAGGACCCCATTCTTCGAAGGTGGGGGCGCGGAGCGGGGGGAAGAGGGAAGCACTCCGAACAAGGATTCTTTCATATCCATGCTCGAATTTGAAATCTCTAATTACAGAAGGAGCACTTCATCCACTGTATCACGTCCTTTGGTGGTGCCTATATATATATGGTGAAACATAAAATGGACAAACATTCTTCACTCACATTTTCTTTCTTCAGAGTTTTTCTTCTTCTTTCACAAGCAAAAATAAACAGCCACTTCATCTTAACAAAAGTTTTAGTGCAAATATTTCTTTAACCACCCTATAATTAGTCAATTATGGCATGTATCCATCATATGTATGCATTTACTTTCCTTCTTGCACTTATTGTTTGCCATCAAGTTCTATTTACTGAAGGAAGACAACTAAAAACATTGAAGAAAGACAAGTTTGATTCAACTCAAATCCCAAGTCAAGTTGTTATCAACTCAAAGCAAAGGTATGAAGAAAAAACAAATCATTTTCAATTCACAAGAAAAAAAGAAAATTCCCCTGCTTCAAGGTCTAAAGGAAGTTTTGATGATCTAAAAGATCACAGCCCTGGTATTGGTCATTCTTTTCAAAACAAAAACATTGTTGGTACGAATGTACGCTGACAATGTAAAAGAATTTTTATGTATGCTCTCATGTACGTTGTTTCAAAACGGGTAACTATCCGTAATAAGCAGAACTAACTACCTGAAAAATAGGGCAGGCAACATGTTACATGTGACATGACACATTTTAAATAAAGATAATAGTGTAAATTTAAACTCTCCTATATATGTTTATAGGTACATAATATTAGCTTTTGTATATGCAATTAGTTGTCTCTCTTGTAAATCAAAGGATTGGGGGCATTTGGAATACATTACTTAAAGCTTTGAAGTGTATTTGCAAAAGGAAGATTGTAAATCCAAAACTTACTTATCATTTGGTTTATTGGATATATGTATCTGAATTATGAAATAAACTTATTGTGACGACAACATCGGGTGATACCTGCAAGAGACTATTTTCATTGTTTGAATTTGTAACTTCTTATTCACGTGACGACAATTTCTTACGCTTGTTCAAATTAGGCTCTACACTTTTATTTCAATAAAAACTCATGTTCCTTATATGCAATTTGGTCTGCTCCTTTATCTAGTAGTACTTCACAATACAAAATTACAAAAATCCTAAATATTAACTTAGGATTAGTTATAAGATTATTGAGATTGTAATTGTTAGACAATATGTGTTTAAAACAGTACTATTGATTACAAGAAATTTTACAGAATCACGAAGTTACCAAAGTTTAAATGAACCAGTGAAGAACATAAATTAATTAACAAAACTAAAATATGTAGAAACATACCAAAATCTGAAAAACAGAATGGAAAGAAGATCAAGCCCACTGAATGCACAGTGTCCCCTTAAGAAAATTATTCCTCTCTAGTATCCGAGGTTTAATTTGGAATATGTCCTCCAAAGATAGAATGATCTCAATCACCAGTGTATTGATACCCAAAACTCTGGTGTTAGCGAGCCCCTCAACGACAGTAAAGTACACGAAGAAAATTTGTGCAGAAGAAGAAGAAGAAGAAATCAGAAATTTTCGTAAGTAAAAAGTCTGAAGAATTACTAGTATTTATATCCAAGAGGAACTGGTTCCGAAAGGTGGTTCCGAAAGGTTGCAACCTTTCCGAATCCACACGACCATTCATGAAAGTTTGCAACCTTTCAAATGGTCATGGTTGTTCCTGAAAGTTGCAACCTTTCAGAACAGTCATCTCCAACGGCGGAAAATTCAAATAAAATGAGAAAGTATTTTAAATAAAACGGATCGCGCGGATCCGAGTCGGAACGTTTCGGTTAATTAACAAAATAATTGAAACGTTTTGGCCATTTTAATTTAATTTAATTAATTGAATAAATAATTACCAAAGCCAAAGTCGAGCCGAGCGAGCGAGCGACGACGAGAGGGGGGTCCTTCTTTCCAACCTTTTTACTCCCTCCATTTCACAAAGAATTACCTCCTTTCCTTTTTAGTTAGTTTAAAAAATAATGACCTCTTTCTTTTTTTTGGTAACATTTTAATTTCAGCTTTCCACGTGGCATGTTTAAGGCCACAAGATTAAAGGGCAATTTTGTACATTTGACATAACTTTAATTTAGGACCACAGATTCAAAAGTCTTCTTTATTTTCTTAAACTTCGTGCCAAGTCAAACTAGATCATTCTTTGTGAAACGGAGGGAGTAACAACTAATAGAAGTGTTTCTCTATTCAAACACTTCTATTTTTCTTTCCACGACCAATGAGAGAGAAATGCCTTTTCTTAAAGCATAAGAGAATCTTTTTCAATTCCTCTTTTTATCTTCCCTCCATTTCCCATTAACTCTTGCTATACCCAACAATCCCCCACATTAATGGGGAATGGGAATAACATAAAGGAATGCACGGACGAGTGTGTACTTTACAAGCAAGGATCAATTGCATCTGGATAAGTAGGTTTCCCCTTGGACTTTTTGTAGTAAACATATGTCGGATATACTCGGTCAATTGGTAGATTCGATATTTTTGAACCGTCGAGCTTTGGTGTATACCTAGACAACCATATGTCATACAATTAACCTTTTATCGTTTATGGTTCTTACGGTTGTGTTCGTTTCAGCCATGAACACCTTCTGATTTCATGAGTGTATAGAGAATAGGCTTTTGACAAAAATTCTCTTTGAAGCGGCTTACACTTCAAACTCACATAGGTGATTTCTAACTGTGTCATCTCGTAGATACATTATTTGGTAAAATCTTCCAAACTTAGCAAATCATTAAAAACTTTAAGCTTTATTAACTTCATTAACAAGCCTTAATGTTTTAACCTCGTTCCTGAACATTGTCTTCATCATGTTAATGGCAGGATATTTATTATAATGCAAAGCATAGTGTTGTGTATATTTCAAATATCCCAACACACGTTTCATTGCCATCCAATGAGTTTGATTAGGATTACTAGTGAACCGACTTAGTTTGCTAATAGCACATGTTATATTCGGTCACATACAATTGATAATATACATCAAACTTCCCAACACTCTGGCATATTCCAGTTGAGAGTCACTTTCACCTTCATTCTTTTGAAATGTAAAGCTTAAGTCAATTGGAGTTTTGACATTGTTGAAATTCAAGTACTTGAATTTATCCAATACTCTTTCAATATAATGAGATTGAGATAATGCTAGTCCCTGAGGAGTTTTGAGAATCCTGATCCCTAAGATCAAATCAACAACTCCTAAGTCTTTCATATTGAACTTGCTGAACAACATGCGCTTAGTAGCATTTATATCGTCAATATATTTACTCATTATTACCATATCATCAACATACAGACAAACAATGACTTCATGATTCAGAACGTTTTTAATGTAAACACACTTATCACATTCGTTAATCTTGAATCCATTTGCCAACGTTGTTTGGTCAAATTTAGCATGCCATTGTTTGGGTGCTTGCTTGAGCCCAAAAAATGACTTCACAAGCCTGCACACTTTCTCTTCTTTACCAGGAACTACAAACCCTTCAGGTTGTTCCATGTACATTTCTTCCTCCAATTCTCCATTTCAAAAGGCTGTCTTGACATTCATTTGGTGGATTTTAAGATCATGCACTATCGCTAATTGATGTTATCCTTGTTACTGGAGAGTATATATCAAAGTAGTCCAAACCTTCCTTTTGTCTGTATCCCTTGACTATAAGTCTTGCCTTATATTTGTGAATAGTCCCTTCGGATTTCATTTTCATTTTAAAGATACACTTTGATCCTAAAGGTTTATTTCCTGGAGGAAGATCAGTCAATTTCCAAGTATGATTAATTAAAATTGATTCGATCTCACTATTGACTGCTTCTTTCCAATATGCTGACTCAGACAAAGACATAGTTGCTTTAAATGTTTGAGGCTCATTTTCAAGCAAGAATGCCACAAAATGTGGTCCGAAAGAAGTGAACTTCCGTTGGCGATTACTACGCCTAGGATCCTCGTTAGGTAGTGTATTTTACATTTATTCTTCACATGGTCGTTTAGGTCTTTCACTTGTCGACTCACATTCAGTTTCATACGAATAAATGTGTTCAAAGAACTCAGCGTTATCTGACTCAATTATCGTATTAACATGAATTTTAGGATTATCAGATTTGTGAACCAAAAACCGACAGGCCTTACTGTTCACAACATATACAATAAATACACAATCCACTATTTTGGGTCCAATTTTCACCCTCTCGAGTAAAAGAACCTCTACCTTGGCTAAACACCCTCACACTTTGAAATATTTCAAGTTGGGTTTCCTTCCTTTCCATAACTCATATGGAATCGATTGCGTTTTTCTACGGGGTACTCTAATGAGTATCTTGTTAGCCGTAAGGATGGCTTCCCCCCCACAGGTTTCGCGGTGAACCAGAACTGATTATCAAGGCCTTCATCATTTCCTTTAATGTTCTGTTCTTCCGTTCCGCCAAACCATTTGACTGTGGTGTATAGGGTGCAGTAGTTTGATGAATAATACCATATTCCAAAGATATCTCTGCAAAAAGAGATTCGTATTCTCCACCCCTATCACTTCAAATCATTTTTATCTTTAGATTCAATTGATTTTCCACTTCATTTTTGTATTGCTTAAATGCATCAATTGCTTCATCCTTACTATTAAGCAAATATACATAACAAAATCGAGTGCAATCGTCAATAAATATTATAAAATACTTTTTCCCACCGCAAGATGGTATTGACTTCATATTGCATAAATCTGTGTGAATTAAGTCTAAAGGTTTTGAATTCCCATCAACAGACTTAGAAGGATGTTTAACAAACTTACTTTCCATACAAATTTCACATTTTGATTTACCACATTTGAAATCAGGCAATACTTCTAAAGTAATCAATTTTCGCAAGGCTTTGTAATTTACACGTCCCAAGCGGGCATGCCATAAATCATTTGACTCCAATAAGTAAACAGAAGTAGAATTCTTATTAATAATGTCAACAACCATTACATTCAGTTTGAAGAGGCCCTCGGTGAGGTAGACCTTTCCTAAGAACATCTCATTCTTACTTATTACAGCTTTTTCACTAACTAGGACACACTTAAACCCGTTCTTAACAAGCAGTGCAGTAGAAACTAAATTCTTCCTAATAGTAGGAACGTGCAGAATGTTGTTCAAAGTCAACACCTTGCCGGTTATCATTTTCAACATTACTTTTCCAGTTCCTGCAATCATTGTTGTTGATGTGTTCCTCATGAACAGATCCTCATCGAACTCAGCATGAGTATACGTTGCAAAGGCTTCTTTTGCAGAGCAAATATGTCGAATGGCACCTGAGTTGAGAATCACTCCTTGGGATTTCCAACTAAGTTGCACTCCGAGATCATTGCACAGAGGTCATCTACATCTTCCATCTCTTTCACGATGATTGCTTGACTCTTGCCTTTGTCCTTGTCCTTTCTTGGCACACGACAATCAGAAGACTCGTGACCAGCCTTACCACGGTTGTAACAGTTGCCCTTGAATTTTTTCTTGGCCTATCCTGACTTCTGTCTTTTGGACTTCTTTCTCTTTTTGCCTTTGGAAGGAGCTTCTTCAACAATATTAACTCCCATTATTGTCGAATTCCCACGAAACTTCTTTCCGGTGGTCTTGTTATCTTCCTCGATCTTGAGCCGAATCACAAGATCTTCAAGCTTCATTTCCTTGCGTTTGTGCTTTGAATAATTCTTGAGGTCGTTCCACGAAGGAAGTAACTTCTCGATCATTGCAGCCACCTGAAAAACTTCATTTACTACCATATCCTCAGCAATCAGATCATGGAAAATAAGTTGAAGGTCCTGCACTTGTGATCCAACAATTTTACTATCTGACATTTTATAGTCTAAAAACTTTTGCGACCACAAACTTTTTCAAGCATACATCTTCTGTCTTATATTTCTTCTCAAGTGCATTCCACAATTCTTTCGAAATTGTCACTGCACTATAGACCGTCATCCTCTAAACCACTCAGAATGTAGCCCTTACATAGGAAGTTTGCTTGTTTCCATGCTTCAATAATCATGAACTTTTCTCTGTCTGACATATCAGCAACAAGCACTGGAGTTTCTTCATTGGTAAATTTCTGCAGACCAAGAGTGGTAAGCTAGAAAAATACCCGATGCTGCCATCTTTTGAAATTCACAATAAAAAAATTTCCCGATTTCTCTGCCGGTGGTACAACAGTTCGGGTTGGTGCAGCAACATCCAACTTTAACATTATCATTTGCCATTTCAGAATCAAAATCAAAATCTGTAATAAAAATCGATACAAATGGCTCAGTATGCAATAACTTAAATTGCAAACTTAATAGGAGTATGAAACCACGAAGGTTTTTGTATCCACCAGAAATACAGATTTAAAAAATATAATATCCTTAATATTGTTAGACAATCTGTGTTTAAAACAGTACTACTGATTACAAGAAACTTTGCAGAAACACAAAGTTACCAAAGTTTAAATGAACCAGTGAAGAATAAAAATTAATTAACAAAACTTAAATCTGAAGAAACGTACCAGAATCTGAAAAATAGAATTGAAAAAAGATCAAGTCCTTTGAATGCACAGTGTCCCCTTAAGGATATTACTTCCCTCTAGTATCTGAGGTTTGATTTGGATTATGTCCTCCTAAGATAGAATGATCTCAATCACCAGTGTATTGATACCCAAAACTCTGGTGACAGAGAGCCACTCAACGACAGTAAAATACACGAAGAAAATTTGTGCAGAAGAAGATAAAGAAATTAAAAAATTTCTTAAATAAGTCTGAAGAATTACTGGTAATTATTGTCACGCCCCGAGTCTACACCCAGGACTTGGCTAGCACTCGAAGACCATCGTTGGTCCTAAGCGAACCCTTGGCCTGGCTTTCTGAACTCAGCGAAAGACTTACTCAACAAAAAAAATAAGTTTAAACAATAACTTAAAGAAATAACATCTTTGCCAAATTGGCAACTTAAATCTCATAGCAAAACATATGCAATACAAAGATGAGAGACTTATAACTAACTATCTGACTGTCTATGAAGCCTCTATAATACTGAGATGTATGTTGGGATAGACCCCACAACATCCTAATAAAGAAAGACTAAAAAGCGAATAACAGAGTCCTCCGGAAATAAGGAGGCTCACCACTTACTCTGAGTGCTCAACTGGATCAACGAAGTGCGGGATGATGATCCTGGTTACCTGTGTCTGCATCATAATAAGATGCAGGCCAACTGGCATCAGTACATTGAATGTACGAGTATGCGAGTTGGAATGCTAAAACAAGATATATGCTTGAAAGGATTCTGGAAGAAACACTTACCTTGACTCTTCTCAACTCATGAATAACTCAACTCATAATAAAGCAATAAGACACATGCAATATATGAAAAGATTTAAAAAATAGTGAAAGCAACTTATTCCGTTAAAGAAAATGCAATAACAAACTCAACTTTATTCATATAACAAAGTAATATAGTTTCTGTGGGAAATTCTCTAACCGACAACCACCACTATGAGCCTAAGTGGTGATACAACGTCTTACCCACGCTGCCAGAATTATCCTATACTTTGCCGTCATATAAAATGCTTAACTTAGTGGATCCACTAGTCTATGCTAAAGGCATCTTAATGAGTCATTTAAAAAGTATGATCATTTACTACCCATGATGGCTACATGGTTTATGGAGACTTGAGTTAATATGAACTCGCATCGCCATATCGGTGCTCAATACTACTCCCAAAATATACTTAGCTCATATGTTTTAAAAAAATAAACTTCTTTCTTTGGTTTGAGGTAATTACTCAAAACTTAGCTTAAAAGCTCTCTTGGAATCGATGTTCCCTTTGATTGCTCAAATGTGAAATAAACTCTTTGGGGAATACTTAGTTCCCTTATAGCTTTTTGAGAAATGAACTCAACTCTTTACTCTTTGCTTAACTTGAAAATTTGAGTCTTAAAACAAAGTTAAAACATTCGTTAAAGATTTTTGGAAACTTTATAAACCTTGTTTTGACTTGCTCTTAACTTCTAGACTTGACTCTTAACTTATCTTGACTTTGATCCTAACTTTTCTTGAATTGAATTATGGATTCAAGGTTCATGATCTCATGTTTATGGATGATTTCATGATGTTTATATGTACCTTAGAATATTGGAATCAACTTAGAAACATAGGTACATTGCTAAGGAACAAGTACGAAAAGGTGGGGAACGAATGGGGAGAACTGGAGTCCCTAGCGCTCTGAGAGGCGCGGGGCGCCACCCCTCAATATTCAGAGACAAGTCTGGGGCGCGCTGGCTGGCGCGGCGCCCCAAGGGTGAATATTCAGAGACCCTTTTGGGGCGCGCTGGCTGGCACGACGCCCCACCCTATCCCCAGATGTTTGACGATTTTTCTTCTCCGTTTTTCATATCTAAACCCTCTTAACTTCAATGGTTCTTTTCCCAAACACTTAGGATCAATTTGTACCCTCAATACCCAATAGATTTAACTCAAAAAACAACCCGGAAACATGAATCAAATCAACACTAGGTATTCAACAATCAATCAACAAGAATTCAACAATGTTCTTCAAGAACTTCACTTTCTTAACATTCGAACAACTCCAATTTTTGCTGAATTGAAACAAGTTTGGCGTGTGGGTGAACTAACCCAACACTATGTGATCTCACATACCTTGTAGGGATCATCCCCGATAAATTCCACTCGCAAAGCTTGAACGTTCTTGGCAATTTCTTGATTTCTCTCCTCTTTTCTCTTCTTTCTTCTCCTCTCCAAGCCCTAGCGTAAATTCTAATTTTTTAAAACTGAATAAGTTCTTGTTTTACCCCCAATTAATTCCTAAAAATGAAATAGGCAAATCAGGTAAGTAAAAGACTAGTTTACCCTTCACAAATCCGGATTTGGACTTTCCTTAATCCAACATCCCAACTTCCGAAAGGCATAACTTACTCATACAAACTCGGAATCGCGCAAACTTGGCGGCATTGTAAAGATCATTCCAAGAGATTTCCAACCATATTTGGAACTGCACCTAACGCATCCTGAGCTAGGAGTTATGATCATTTGAAGTTGACCAAAAACTTATTCAAACTTACTTAAAATTTTCCAGATTTACTTACACTTTCCAAAAATGACTATTTCCAGATTTTTATACTTCTTTCTAGTTGCGAGATGTTACAATTATAGCCAAGAGGAACTAGTTTCAAAAGGTTGCAACGTTTCAGAATCTACACGACCATTCATGAAAGATTGCAACCTTTCAAACGATCATGTCTGTTCTTGAAAGTTGCAACCTTTCAGAACAGTCATCTCCAACGACGGGAAATTCAAATAGCTAGTAACCGAATACCCCTTACACTAAAATCAAACCTCTTCAAACTACAACCAGCACAGAAATCAGCCCAACCTACCTGTTCTATAAAGCACAACTCACAAGGCTAAAAAATGATGGTTCAATAGTCATAATTCAACAACCAAACGAATCAAGTTAGTCGATCTCAATGTCAAGTAGATCAATCACACACAACAAGTGTATCAATCAAAATTAACAAGCAAATCACACATAAGCATCAAATGCCTCAAGTCACAATAATCAATCCCTTGCCGGAACCATTTCTCATCGGCTTTATATCAGTCATCTAGCCGGAAATGACCTTGGCATCACAACACTTGCCAGAAATGACCTCGGCATAATAGCACTCGTCGAAATGACCTCGACTTCATAAACATCATATGTCTCATCACGATGTTTAAGAATCAATGCACACAAGCAATATCACACCACATAGAAGAGATAATAATTCATGCAATTCAAGTCCACATTTATGCTATCAAGCATTTCATCAATCAATCAACAAGGGTCACAACAAGGCAATTGACATCATCATGTTCATCTCATAGACTTTTCAATTTCAACCCCTTTTTATTCATTAAGATTTATCAAGTGGACAATTAACCCTTCACCTCATCCCCATTACTCCCAACACACAAACAACGAAGGGAATACATAAATTCTACTATAATACAAGGTTTATGAGATCACTTGCCTTAAATCAATCAATAATCACTCCAATAGTTGAGTCTGTCCCTTTCGAATCACTTCCAAAGCCACACAACCCATATACAAACAAGTATTCACAAATACCCACATCAATTGCTTAGAACAATGGGTCAATTCACTCAAACCCAATTTCAAAACGAAGGTTTGAATTTGAAATTTAATACTTGAAAGAAATACTCAAGGCTTTAGGAAATCAAAGGACTCAAAAATAGTTCAAAATCTCCATTTAATTTAAGAACTTAAGTTCTTGAAACACCTATTATTTTTCAATCAAAATCTCATATTTTGATGTTAAAATCTGTAAATAATTAAAGGAAAATGAAGTTTTAGGATCATGAAAGCTTACCCAAATGATTTATCATAAGAAAACTTTTCTAAAATTTTCACCAAGGGTTTCCCAAGTTCAAAAATGAAAAAGGGGCTTTGACTCCGAAAATGGTAGGTCAAAACCCCTCTCAGATGTCGCAAAAGCTTTGTGAACTCCGCTAAAGCTAGGGCATTGCAAAAGCGAAGGTCGCTTAAGCGACACCTCTTTCCCTTAAGAGAAGGTCGCTTAAGGGAAAGGACCTTCACAAAAGTGATGCCTGAAGCACCAAAAAACACAACCAACGAATCTGCGGTCTCTTGACCCGACATCTGTGAAAACCACAAGAAACTAACTCCAGACCTAAAAAGGCTAAAACAAGCTCGGGACCTCTTAAAAAATCAACCAAGACCTCACCTAGGCCTAAAATCATCCCCCAAATCCAACAGAACTCTTGTAATTCTGAATCGAGCATCTGAACCCTGAGTGTTGGCCAAAGCCAACCTAAAGGCTAAATTTCCACAATTTCACAACTTAGGGCCTCAAATCCTTAAAAAAACTTCAAATCTGAAACCGACAATTCTCCTAAATTAGATTTCACATTTCAGGACTAATGAAATCAAAGGAATTCGATTTCGACAGTCGAAACTCCAAAAGACCATGAAAACCACTTTTAATATTAGCCTTTCAAACTCAAGTCTTACCAAGTTCTCCACTTTTAACTCAAAGTTCAAAACCAACTTTCAAAAGTCAACATGAAAGACTTGGGGTCGATCACAGGAGGGGAAAACTGGTAAATTCATGAAACTTTCCAAAAATGACCGACCGAGACATTACATTATCCACCATTAAAATCATGTTCTTTCTCGAACATAAAGCAAAAGAAAGTACATAAAGCTTCAAGCTAAGTATATATGGCACACATATCCCACTATGTCTCCTAAGTCGCCTCACCGACTGAACGATGATTCCAATGTTCCTTCACTGAAGCAATCCCCTTGGTCTTAATCTTCTAGAATTGCCTATCCAACATGACTATAGGCTCCTCCTCAAAAGTTAAGTCTGGACCCAACTCAACTTAATAAAGAGAAATCACGTGGGACTCATCCAGCATATACTTCCAAAGCATGGAGACATGAAATAGGAGATACACAGTTGATAAGCTAGGTGGCAAGGCCAACTTATGGGACACCTCTCCAACACGACTCAATATCACAAAGCAGCTAGGTCTAAGCTTTTCGTTCTCTCCGAACCTCATTACACCCTTCATGGGTGACACTCGAAGCCAAACATGATCACCCTTTATGAACACTAGGGCTCGAATTATCCAATCTACATAACTCTTCTATCGACTCTGGGATGTCAACAGTCTACTCTGGATCATACGAACCTACTTCATACAATCTCTAAGCAAGTTCTTATCTAATGAATCCATCTCAGCTAAATCAAACCATCCGATCGGAGATCTACACCGTTTACTATACATCGCCTCAAAAAGGGCCATCTGAATACTAGAATGATAATTATTATTGTAGGAAAACTCTGCTAAGGGTAAATGTTGATCCCATCTAGCACCAAAATCAATCACAAAAGCTCAAAGCATGTCCTCTAACACCTAAATCGTCTGCTTGAACTGACCATTAGTCTGAGGGTGAAAAGTTATACTCATATCTAATCGAGCACTGAAGCCATGTTGCAATGCCTTCCAGAAATGGAAGTGAACAAAGAACTTTGATCAGAGAAAATAGAAATTGGAACTCCATGTAGTCGCACAATCTAACTGATATAAAGCTCAGCTAACATTTTTACCGTATACTTCACCCAAACTGGGATGAAATGGGCGGTCTTGGTCAATCTATCAACCCCTATCCAAATGGATTCATAACCACCCACAGTGGTAGGTAGTCCCACAACAAAGTGTATAGTCATTTGTTCCCACTTCCTAGTAGGAATAGACATACTCTAAGATATACCTCTAGGCCACTAGTGCTCACACTTGACCTGTTGGCAAGTCAAACAACTCAAAACAAAATCCGCAATATCTCCATTCATACCACACCATTAATAGTGCTGGCTAAGATCATGGTATATCTTTGTTGCACCTAGATGGACGGAATATTAGGAACGATGGGCCTTCTCAAGAATCAATCTAATCAACTCACCCACCTTGGGCACATAGATCATGCACCCAATCCTCAAGACACCATCACAATGAAGGACAGACTCCTTGACTTCCCCTCTCATTACATTGTCTCAAATGAGACATAGTTTCTCGTCATCAAACTGACACTCACGAATCAGCTCAATCAAGAAAGAACAAGCCTCAATAAAACCAATCAAACCACCCGTCTCCTAGAAAATCTGCAACCATGACTGAAGATTCTTGATCTAACAAACTCAGGAGAGTCTTGATTAGGATAATTACCAACAAGCTACTAAGGATAAGGACTTTTAATTGACACAGAAAATTTAGAGTATAATGATGCGATCAGAATCTGTAGATAACTACATAAAATAATTTAAGGAGATTTGAGATTATCTCATCGATATACACAAATTGTTAGACAAAGATCTCAAGGTTATAATTTTTGCTAAAGATCTTGGAACAAAATACAAAACTTTGAGTACTATAATGCTAGGCAAGGCTCTAGCTATATCCAACCTTCACTCAGTTTTTAATGCATAGAAAGGGTATAAATGAGATAAAGAAGATAGCGATAATGAACGCGTTTTTGGCTAAAATCATCCATCAACTATGACTCAAATATAATGTACATCCTTATAGTATCCAAAAAATAACAAGAATCATCCTTAGTCTATTTTTGTTAAGAAACTGATTGAACCAATAGATTTTTTTTTTATTTGGTCATGTTTTAGCCATAACGAGAAGATCAAAGTTACCTAAAAAGAATAAGGATATGGATAGGAAATGAATCTTTCATTCTCAGAATTTAAATTTTGTGTGTTGCTAGGTTACATGTTTTTTGCATCATAAAGTAAATTGATTTGCAACAATACATAAGTTTTGAAATATTTATACAGTAGGTTCCGATGGTTAGAAATATTATGTTAAAAAAATCATTTTTAAAATATTACGCCCAACTATTTAGAGATTTTCTTTTATAGAATATTTAGTATGTATGTATGTTGTATACAATGCAATTCATATTTTATACAAATGTGCATAAAAGTTGGAAATTTAGTGAAATTACGTAGACTTTTAGTTATGAAAATAAAAAAAAATACTTTATTTGAAATTTTTGAAGTTAGAGTTGTATTTGGCCATACTTTTTACAAAGAATATTTAGAATTTGAATATGTTTTGTCTGAATATGATTTAAAACCCTCAATTTCTAAAAATTAGAAAAATCACCCAACTTGTCTAGCTTAACCATGTGTACATATTCATTCGACTTGACACATTTTTTCATTGGCGGCGTGTGTTTCTTAAAAAAATAGACAGAGGGATGAATCTTACAACTTTTTGGATAGTGCAAGGATGTTTTTTGTTCACTTATATAACACAAGGATGTACTTTAGGTTTAAGTCATACTTTAGGGATGCTTTTAGCCAGTTCATTAATGCGCATAATATAATATGAGAGAAAAAGATTAATCTAGCCATGACTTTTCAAGTTTAGAATATACAAGGTTCATTTACATATTGACGGAACTTAGAATTACCAATAAACTACTAAGATTCTTCAAAAAATTCTAAATAAAATTTATTTATTTGATAACTATAAAAAAAAAATACTTCAAGTCAACACAATGAAAAAAATTATAACCAAAGAATACTTTTCTATTTAACTTAACAAATAGTAATGCCTGCACCTAAAGTGGGTAGAGGCAGTCACACTTGTCATGGGTATAAATTACTGCATATTCTATTTAATATATAATATAATATATAGTTATGATCATATAAACCCATTTTTAAATATAATATAATATATAGTTATGATCATATAAACCCATCAAAAAAGTGGAGATGACAGTGATAACTTAGCAAGTTAATTGCCAAATGGGGCAAAGTATAACGATAACCTTTGATTAAAAGTACTAATTTAATATGGGCCAACTTTGCACATAAAAAGATCCAATAATGCACTTAACTAAATTATGTACGCAGAGAATATGCTATTAAATAAAGCATGATTGCCTATACTGGATTTATAAAATACAATATCACACTAAGGGCCCGTTTGGCCATGCGATATGGTATCATGATATGGAATCATGAGATGAAATTGAAGTTTTGTTTGGACATGCGATATGGAATTTTTGTGTTGTATATTTTCTCATAAACATAAAAATCCCATAAGTTGTAAAACTATTAGAATAGCCCCAATTGTTTATTTAATCTTATCAAATAAACAAAAATTTATAAAATCGATAATAAATTATTATAAAGCTATTTGTTCTCCACTTAAGTAATTATTTCATCTAACTTTAATTTAATAATAAAAAATGAACATAAATTATAGTGTACTAGTCTTTAAGATAATCCTCCCACATAGTACAAACAATTTCCTCACGTTGAACTTGTATTTCTCGATCATGTGACCGAGAAGATGAACCAACATTGTTGCTTTGAGCCATTTGTTGGTCAATATCATCCACAACTATATTTTCATGCTCATAGACCATAAATACTTCATCACTTTAACAATCGGTTGGTGTGAGTTAAAGTGACTATATGTTGGTGAGAATAATAAATTTTATGTCACTGAGAATAATAAATTTTAAAAAGTAATGATGTGATTATAAATTTTATTTACATATGAAATAAATGATTAGTAGATGTAAATGTGGGGTTGATTTAACAAAATATAAACTCGTGGATCAATTAAAATATCTCAAATCATGATATGGAACTCCCATATAATTCCATATCATGGTTTTTGGAGAATATGGAATCACATCTCATGATATGGAATCATGAGATGGAATCAACGTAAAATCGCATGTCCAAACGTTGATTCCATCTCACGATACCATATTGTGATATGGTATCGCATGGCCAAACACCTACTAAATATTACGAGATTAAAATATCAAAGAATTTTTCTTTGAGACACTATACTTAAAAAACAAAGACCATAATTGAAATTCAAGTATTCCATGTCACTCTTATATGTTCCATAATCGATTGGTTAGGTGAATTGGATCAATTAGATGAACTAAGCTAATAAATGAATACGTCAAATTGAATGGATTAGGCGAGTCATTCCAAAGTAGTTATTTACCATTATCAACAATTTAATCAATCAAGCAAAAAAAAAAAAAAAAGAAATATGTAAATGCTAAAGATGGATTGAGCATGCTAAGGGTGTCAGATAAAATATATACATGTTCATATTATTTGTGGAAATATATAACATATTAAATAAAAGAAAATTGAAACCATTTTGACAATATTCCCACGGTCAATTTATCCTGCATATCAACTCATTTTTTTAATGAACTGAAATGAGTTGGGCTGAATAAGATTGAGCTAATAAACGAGCAGGTTATCATTAGCTCAAACTTGAATGGGTTGGATGAGTCATGTTTTCATGGACTAATTTCCATACTTCTACATGTACGAGTTGATTTCTTAGATGTTATCTCAATTAAAATTAGTTATTTATCTCACAGTCTTTTTTTTTTTTGAAGAAAATTCAAATAAAAAAGCATGACATAACTTAATTATAAGATAATA
Organism: Solanum piurae; assembly: GCA_029582685.1. NCBI lineage: Eukaryota > Viridiplantae > Streptophyta > Magnoliopsida > Solanales > Solanaceae > Solanum > Solanum piurae. The sequence goes on from JAJOOO010002820.1 coordinate 25,873, forward strand.
ACTATCCATTGAGTAATGGATGTACATTCATCCTGGTCAGCCCATGATGATTCGCAACAGTTGAGTTCCAACATTCAACCAAACATATCTGATTGTTATTTCATATTATATCACGTATAAAATAATAAATAGATTAATAGATTCTCATATAGAAAGGGAAAATATAAAAGGGACAATTGTATATAATAGCAAATTATTAATTCAAATTAAATGCTATAAATATAGTTTGATTTAATTGTACCCCATTCAAACTGTTGCTATTTCACCTCTCTCCTGGTGAATCTCGCTCGCCACTCTCGTTCTCTCCCTCACCTTTCTCATTTTTTATACAAACGCAAGTGTATAAATTGTGTTTGTGTTTGTATAAAGCGAGAGAAAATTGTATATATACATATATTTTTGTTCCCCTCTCTCCCCTCTCCCAGATCTCACTCGTTACTCTCCTAGATCAATTGGTCCAAATATTGCAAATGCTAAGTTTGACTGGAATTTAAATAATTAACCGCCAAGAAAGTAAAAAATTAAAAAATTGGAATCTTGAAGAATCTTGCAAGTTAGGTGAGCTGTTCTTGGTAGATTTCTTTAAGGAATATGTTGTACTTACTATTACAATAAAATAAGGAATTAAAAGGAAGGGTGCTTCGTGAAGAGGCGTGATTAATGTGTCACTGAATTGGTAGAGAAACTCGTAGGAAGGAGGGACGACCTGCTAAATTAGGAGAAAATTTCTTTTTCACCTAATAATAAATTGTTCTATAACAAATTTGTGAAGAGCTAGAAAAAGGGATCGGAGTCGGAATAGGCCTCAACACCAAAGTAGTGGATTGTTCTGTATATTTCACCTATATTAGATAAATTTTTGGAGCATTAATTTTTTAGATTACTAACATTTTTATTTTGTTTTATGTTATTTTATTATAAGAAATTACATATTTATATATATGGAATCTGGAAAAAATATTTCTTCTATTCATTTTTCGAGGTAGCAAGAAATCTTATTTTCCCGATAAAAAATTATTCCGGAACCACAGAAAATATTCTCCTTCTTTCTTTCTTTCTAATTAGATGGGTTTACTACTACTAAACTGGTCCTCTATTAGGCCAGACGTGGCTTTTGCTTTTGTTTCTTTGGACTACTTAGCCCAATTTTCAATGTTTGTGTGTTTTGATTAATTAAAGGCAGAATGATTTGGATGACTTTTGTACTTGACTTCATTTATAAGTTGGACTCTTATATTTGTGATTTTTCCAACTGAATCCTTAAACTTGTTGAAACACATTATTTTAAACACCTCTGACCATTAATCGAACACATGTGACACTAATATTGCTGACTTGGAATAATACATGATTCCGTGCGTTTTAAAGTGAGTGAGTCTATATTTTGTATTTAAAAAAATTAATTATTTAAAAAAAAAAAAAATGAAAAATGGCCAAAACAAAAAAAGAAGAAGTCATCTTCTTCAAAGTCTTCAGCGCAGCCCCACATTTCCATCCCCAAAATTTCAATTTCGTGAATATTTTTCAAATTTTTTATGAGTTAGTGTGAAGGGTGGGTGATAGTGAAAAAAATAAAAACCTTCATTGATAAATTTGAAGAAGCTTCAAGAATAATAAATGGGATTTTGTGAATTTATAAAATAAATTCAAAATGATCATGGATGTTTGTTGAATTTGTGATTGTGAGCAATATAGTGTGAAAACTTACAAATTGACCAAAGTTCAAGGTGTTACAGTAGTGCATTTAGGGCTGGGCATAAATACCGAAAAACTGATATATCGAACAGAATCGAACCGAATTATTTTGGTATTTTGATTTTTGGTTCGATATTCAGTATATATTTTTGTATTTTTTGATATTTCGATTCGATTTTCGGTATGTAATTTTTGTATTATTTGATATTTCGATTTACCAAAATATATTATATTATAATTAATATTATATTAATATTAAATAATAAATATTATAATTTAAATTTAAAAGCAAAATTAGATCAAAGAGACTCAAGACCTTTGTCTTTTCATACTTTTCTTCTTTACACTTTAAACGCACAGCAGCAGCACGCACAACAGCAGCAGACACATGTCAGTTTCCCACTTTGGCACTTTTCACTTCCGGCGACCGGCGTCGATCAGCAGCAGCACGGCAGCAGCCGCCTCCCGCCAGTCTGCAGTCGACCAGCGTCCAGTAGCACGCAACAGGCACCAGCCAACCATTTTCCAGTTTTCACACAACAACCGATCACTTTCCACTTTTCGCAACCAACCGAAACCATTAGTTTCCACTTTCCGCAACCGATCGGCGTCGACAGACCCATAACAAAAAACTTAACTAACAAAAACCAAACTGAAATAACATAAACTGAATCGAAACAATAAAAACCAAACCGAACCAAATTATTTCGGTTCGGTATTTGGTACACGTGGTATAAGAATCGAAAATAAAAATAAAAAATCGAAACCGAACTGAATTACCAAATGCCCATCCCTAAGTGCATCTTGTAAGGCTTGGTAACAAATTAGCTTAACACATGGACTGCACAAGAGATGTCCGGACGACTCATAGGTCTGATATCTAAAAATCTTTTCATCCTTTTTTTGTATTTCGTATTTGCTTCCATTGGAGTATAGGCCTTCTTATGATCAATAAGATTGGATAACTGAACTAGATATTCTGCATACTTTTGTTGACTCAATCGTATGCCTTCTTTTCCATAACTTACCTCCAAACCCAAAAAATATGTTAGCTTTCCTAGGTCCTTCATTTTGAATGAGGAGTGTAGCAGATCTTTCAAATGAGATATTCCAACTTCGTCGTTTCTTGTGATAATCATGTCATCCACATAAAGAAGGAGAATCGTAGTACCTGAGGTAGTCCGACGTAAGAATAATGAATAATTTGAGGTACTTTAAGTAATATCAGCACCTAAGATTGTAGTGCGAAACTTTTCAAACCAAGAGCGAGGAGCTTTATTTAATCCATAGAGAGATTTCTTAAGAAGACACACCTAATTTAGTTTAAAATATCTATAAAGTGGTGGATTCATGTAGACCACTTCTTGCAAGTCTCCATGTAGGAAAGCATTCTTGACGTCCAATTGATGTAACTTCCAACCTTTTATTGATGCTAAGGCAAGCAATATACGTATTGTCGTCATCTTTGCTACTGGAGTAAATGTTTCATCATAGTCAATTTCATATTCCCGCTTGTATCCTTAAACTACTAATCTTTCCTTGTATCGATCCCTCATATTCCCGCTTGTATCCTTGAACTACTAATCTTTCCTTGTATCGATCTAGGGATCCATCAACTTTCATCTTGAGTGAGTACACCCATCTACTGTCAATAACTGTTGCTTTTGTTTGTCTATCCACCATAATCCCATATACCATTCTCCTCAAGGGCAACAAAATCTTTATGCATTACATCCTCCTAGCATTTCTGACCACTAGCTTGCATGTAAGAGTTTGGTACAACTATAGAATTCAAGGTTGTTAGTAAGGCATAAGATCGACCATATTCAGTTGTTCAGTATCCATATCGTTTTGGAGGAGGAGCATGACGAGATGATCGTCTAATGGGGTCAATGTTATTTTGACGTGTAGGAGAAGGTTGGTTGTTAAGATTTAATGAAGCATTATGTGGGTGAGGTAAAGAAATAATATTTTTCGAAGTAGTATCATTATCAAAAAAAGGATCACAGTCATAAGTAGTACCTGATGTGGTAGAGGACATGGTCGACGAAGGACCAGTGGCTAGGTAGCTATGGCAAGCAGAATCATGAGAATAATTTTTTTCAGGAAAGACGTAGTAGAGAATTGCGAGTCTTTGTTAGTATAAATAAAAGAATTCTCAAAGAAGATAACATGTCGTGAGATTCTCAATAAACGACGTGTTGAATCATAACACAAATACCCTTTTTGAATATCATTGTATCCTACAAAAGTACATTTAATAGTTTTTGTAGATAATTTATGACGTTCATGATCCGGAAGAAGAACAAAGCATACACAACCAAATACTTTAAGATGTGAATAGTTAGGTAATTTTTAAAAAATAATAAAATATGGACAATTTTGTTTCATGACCAAGGATGATTGTCTATTTGTAAAATAAATAGATGTTTGGATTGCTTCAACCCAAAATATTTTTGGAACATTTAAAGTATCAAGAAGGGCTAAGGCAGTTTCAACAACTTGTCTATTCTTACGTTCACCACACCATTTTGTTCCGGTGTATAGGCGCAAGAAAGCTGATGAATAATGACTTTTTCTTGAAATAAATTAGTGAGGTTTTTATTGACATACTCCCCTCCGGAATCTTAACGATAAATTTTGTTCTTTTTCTTAAATTGGGTTTCTATAAGATTATAATTTTTTTTACAATGTTTGGTACCTCAAACTTGTGTTTCAAGAAGAAACCCCATGTATAAAGAGATACTTGGTCAATGAATAAAATGAAATACTTGTATCCTAAACGAGATATAATTGGAGAAGGTCCCCAAACATCGCTATAAATTAAATCAAAAGGAGTAGAATAAGTAGTATTGCTTAATTGAAATGGAAGTTTATGACTCTTTGATTTTGCACAACTTTCACAAGGTAATTTAGAGGGCAATATCACTCAGTGTTTACCCAGCAAATTAAAAGATTTAAACATAAAATTTAATCGAGAAGTGTGTGGATGGCCTAAACGGAGATGCCACAAGTTCCACATTTTATTTGAAAATCGGATATCTTTATTTGAAGCTGAAAGAAAACACTGATGAAGTTTGGTATCCTGAGATTGAAGAAGAAATAGCCTTCCAACTTTACATGCCCTGGCCATCGTTTCCCCTGTCAATATGTTCTGAATAGCACAACCATTAGGAGAAAAATTAACCAAAAAATTTTGTTCTACAAGTTGCCCAACTGATAAAAGATGTGCAGTAAGTTTTGGTACACAAAGAACTTCTAAAAATGATTTAATGGAGCCAATAACTTATGCAGTTAAAACATGACCATTTGCTGCAACAATTTCATGTCTGGAATGTGATTTAGATAAATCAGAAAAAGTTTTTTGATTTCCGATCATATGATTAGATGCAGCATAATCAATATGCCATACCGTTGAATCTAAAAGTTTAGTCTTACCAGGATACGTATCACTCAGAGCTGAAGAGATTGCATTAGGAAGAGCAGCCACCAATGATTCTTGTATCATTTTGTAGATATCATTGCGATCAAGCATTTTTGTGCTTAGTGTTTCTCGTGTTCCAGTATCCATTGCCATTGCTTGGAAGTAATTATGAGGAGTTGAGAGTTTCCATGGACTAGATTTCTTACGACATTCCAGAATAATATGACCATCCTTCTTACAATAGTTGCAATAATTTTGCTTCTTGCAATGAGAAATAACGTGCCCTGTTTCCTTACAATGATAGCATTGAACATGCTTGTTAGAGTTGCCCGAGGAAGAAAAACAATTGGTACGTTTTGCCTATTAAGAATACTAGCACACAAATGCTCGAACTCGAGCCTGAGTTTCATTAGAAATTGGACTCTCCTTGTCCTCTTCATCGTAGTCATGAAATTCTTCAATGCAGCCGCAGAGATAAAGGCAGTAAAAACTTGATCTTGCTCTGCCCATAATGTGAGTAATACAAAATAGAAACAACACACATTTTTCTCACCTTGTGTAGATTCCGCAAGTAGTCTTTCCAATTCAAATTTTCTAGCCAAATTTTGTTGGTTACCGAGGGTATGTAGATGACTCCACATTTCTAATGCTTTCTCAAAAGATGTCAGTTCCATGGCTATATCAACAGAGACAGAATTGATAAGCCATGTGATAATTTTTCCATTGTCAGCCTCCCAAGCCTCTTTTTCTTTGTCTTCTGTGGGTACAACCTTTAAGCAGTGGCGGAGCCAGAAAATTTGTTAAGGGTGTTCAAATTCAAAGAGTAATTTTTTTTTTAAGCTAATGGGTGTACACAATATTTTTTTTATTACTAATGAGTGGATGCACCTAGATTTGAAATTAAATTACATATCATTTAACTAAATCATATGAACATTTATAATTATAAAATTATTATTAATGGTATAAATCAGAACTAACCGGGAAAAGTCAACAAAAAACAGTTTTAACTACTACTCTCTCATTTGCCTTTACTTGTTTGTTTGACTTGACACTCTTAAGAAACAATAAATAGAAGGATAATTTTACTATATTATTCAGTTTAATTATCAGTTATTTAAATATGGAGAAGTGAATGGTATTTAATAATAAAAATAAAATAAACACAATATAATAAATTATCTCTTAATTTTTTAAATTAAACAAATAAAATTGAATAACTATCTTTATTAACTAGACAAGTAAAGATAGACAGAAAAGCAATTTAATTATATAATAAATATTAAATTTTCTCTATGAATAATTTTTTTAAAGCAATAAAAAATTAGGAATGTGTATCTTTTTTAATATTGATTTCGTTGTAAAAAAAGTATTTAATGATGTTGAATAAAGAACTAGTTATAAAACTTATAACATGCGATTTTTAATTATTTCCCATCTTTTTTCTTTAAACTTAAAAAATGTTATTATAAAAATTGCCTTAAGGAGAATCGAACCGCAAACGTTGGACACTAAATTGAACACGCTTACCGTTGGACCATCAACCTCCACTGTGCTTTAGTGTGTGCATTTATTTATATAACGAAATAACACATAATATATTGCCTATACATAGATCTAATTTTCCGAGCTGACCACCCTTCACGGGCTGTAACTCCGCCCCTGCCTTTAAGCCATCCAGAATATCAAGGAGGCCTTTGCCTCTAATGAAGGCTTTGAAATGAAACTTCCAAATCGGATAGGTATGCCCATCAATTTTTGTTGACAAGGTATCTGGTAAATCAATCCTAATTCAAAGAGGAAAATAAAAATAGAAGGGATCAGTCAAGGAATAGATTCAGAGATAACTATAGGACTGACAGATATGGATTGAGAATCTGAACCAAAGATGAAAACAAATTTACTGGGGGAAAAAATTGAGTATTGAGGATTTGAAAAGATGGTAACTCATCATAGATATTATTTTGATGAATTAATTTAAATAATGACTTATTTCAATCAAAAGATTTCATTTGTTGTAAAGTAAAGTGTGTGAATACAATGGATAACTTCAATAGGTTTTAGGCTTTAGGTTTGGTGTATTAAATAATTTAATTACTGATGATTGTACTATATTTGGTGTATTATTGTTAACACCAAATTTTGTCCCTCCTTTACTCTAATTCATTTTTTGAACTTCTAAATTATTAGTAAGTCGAGTACTTTATAATTCCTACTATTTTACATTAGGTCGAATTATTGGAAGAAAATAGAAAAGGAAGACCGAGTGGGATCAAAGAAACTAGCGGGCTGATCACTAAATAGATACAAATAGGTGCAAATTCTGACATCATCACAGAAAACTTGGCTCTTTCGCTCCTTGCTAGCGGATTTATTACTATTATATCATAATTATCTATATTACTTTAACTTTTACTACTTTTATGATTATCATCTTTCTCTTATCATTTTCACTATTTTAAAAGTATAATTTTTTTTTATTAATACTTTATTGTCGTCTTCTTTAAATTAGATTGTCGTTACTTTATTTCAAGTTTCTTACTTACAAACCTTTTATATCATATATATTGCGCTAGTTATTAAATTAGAAGCTCACAAAAAATTAAGGATTAATTACTTGAGTGGATCCCTTTTAAAAAATAATTACTTATTTTAAATATATTCTTTAATTATTACCATTTATAGCAATATCTAACAATACTATGTATTTTATTATATTTATCTTTCTTTCTCGCCTCTTTTTTTTTTGTTGTCTCTAGCCTTTTCAAATTTGCCTCTCTTTCTCGCTCTTTATCCCTTTCCTTCTTTATTTCTGTTATTCTTTCTCCATTTCTTTATTTCTTTTTGTACGTTATTCTTTCTCCATTTCTTTCTTTATGTACATTGTTCTTTCTCCTTTCTTTCTTTATGCTGCTCTTTCTCCCTCTCTTTCTATTGTTCTTTCTCTCTCTACTTTCTTTCGTATAGTAGTCAATAATTCGTAGACGGAATAAAATTTGTATCAATAATTAATTTGACAAGTAATCTAATCGTAACAAATGAAGAGATATAATAAACTGCAAAATGAACTAAACTTGAATTAAAAATGTATTACACACATATTAAAGTTGAATTAGATGATAATTAATCATGAATGCAAAATATAGCAAACGAAAGAGCATTCTATGATATGTAAAATGAATAAAACTTGTGTCAATAATGAATTAAACAAGTAATCAAATTGTAACAAATCAACCAATAAAATGCAAAATGAATTAAACTTGTATTAAAAGTGTATTACACTAGTATTAAAGTTGAATTAGAAAAGAGAATTAAGCATGCATAAAAAACGTAACTAATGAAAGACCAGACAACGGTCTGTAGAGTGAATTAAACTTGTATCAATAATGAATTAAACAAGTAATCTAATAGCAACAAATCATCCAAAAAACTGCAAAATAAATTTGCATTAAAATTGTATTACACAATATTAAAGTTGAATTAGAAGAGAGAATCAAGAATGGATGAAAAACGTAACTAA